>APFE030526785.1:80308-210362 GCA_000404065.3 Pinus taeda
GAGTTCTCCATGGTTCAAGCTTGTGTAAAAATGAACCCATACCCGAGTCACCTTTAAGCTCTTTTCTGACTCGTAAAATATGAAAAGATTGCCGAGTATTTTTTGCTTTTTGACTTGCTAAAGAGAATAAAAATGGAGGTCTTCTTTCAGCTCTTTTCTGACCGTTTAAAGATGAAAATATTGCCGGGTTGGCCCTCTTGACTCGTTAAGTGTAAATGAGAGGCGGTCTTCTTTAAACCCTTTTCCAACCGTGTAAAAATGAAAAGATTGTCGGACCTTTGTCGTTTCAGGTTCGTTAATGGTCACGAAGTGACGTGGTTTTGATCTCTTTTTTACTTCTTCAGATCAAAGTCACTAATTATGAAAAGTACTCCTCGGTCGTAATGATCGGGCGGTTCTTTCGAGCATAGTTTTATACTTTTTCGGGCTCACAGAGACACAACTTTATGAAAAAGGACACCCTTGGAGTCTTCTTTTCGCTGTCTTTTCAAACTCTCTAAACATGAAAAGACGCCAAGTTCTTCCTTTGTCAGACTCGTTAAAACTTAATGACATCGGATTCCGTTGAAATGACGCTCCTCAAGCATATGCTATCCCTGTCAAGCTTGTCATCCAAAAATAACTAGGGTACTCGCCAGAAATGGTGGGGGAATAAAGGAATCATAATCATCATCATCAGCAGTATGTCGCTCTTGAACATGGCACTTTCTGCATTCATGTCTGGGTGGGGACATCTCATCTCGTTTCACATTTGCCTCCATGGGTTTGGGTTATCCTATTTGACCATTCATCTGCTCATCATCTTTTTATCATGACCCCTGATCATTTGACCTCAAATACTGCCAAATCCATCATTGTGCCGCCGATATGTTCAAGAGAAGTTGGCCTCTGCAAGAATACTCAACCTCCCTCCGATATCTCACACAAAACATGTTGTCCCTCTCTGTCTCGTGTCGATGATGTGGGAAACATTATGGCCCACCTTCGATCAAGATCACTTCCTGTCGACTTCAGCTCATTATCCAGGAAGGTGACCTAGAGACTCCCTTCAGGTACCTTGGAGCCTGCATGCCTCAATGGCAGGTTCTTCGTGTTTGACGCGAGGTTTTTATCATTGGCCTCCGATCGGATGATTCTACGGGTGTTCAACACTGGCTCATTGATTCACACGTCGTGGATTGTACCTATAGTACCTTGAGGACCATCTTCATTATTGGTGGGACCTCTCGCGTCTGTTAACAGTTTTCATCATTGACTGGCAATCAGATGATGTTCATGCATGTTCAACTTCAACCCCTATATTCACATGTTTGAACTTGTACTGTGTTCGGATCGAGTTGGAGCGCAAGACCCCGGATTGTGCATATTTACATCTGGATTTCATTTTGTGGATTATTGTAATCATTACATGACTCATTCATTGGATGGATGTGACCATACCTGAGTCCATTCATAGATCCTCATCGGATGGCTGCGTCCATGCCTCAGATCCAGTTTTATACTCTGTTACGGATGGCTGCGCCCATACCACATATATATCATGTACTTGAGATATCAGTTGTACTTCTTTTCGCAGGTTCTCCGCAGCAGTGTTTCAGTCACACATGTTCTTGTAAAGCACTTCACCCCTCTCTCTCTCGGGCCTCATGCTTTAGGGGGCATCTATTACACAGTAATTTGTCACCGTTTGTCACCATCCATGTTACCCCTCTCCCGCATCTTGGAGGACACATTCCGGGACTTGTGAGAAGTGACAAGACTTGAAACCACTTGCATTATTCACCTCTAAACATGAGCTTCATATGCCCTTAAGACATCTCCTGCTCATTGCCCTCAAAAACAGCCATTTTTGCATTAACGCCGGTGCCCTATGTTATGCCCGCGCCAATGGGGAAAATCCTATTGAAAGGGCGCGCCATTAGCGCTCTGTCCCAGAGTCGCAATCGCGCCAACCATTTTGGGCAAAGTTTTCAACTACTCAAACCTCCGAAGGTTCTGTCCAACTCATTCACCAAACTGATTCCAAGCTGAGTGAGGATGGTTTGGCTTCGAATCTCCTTGGATGGAAAGTTGTTTGCCACCATTCCATGGAAGTTTCCAAGTAATGAATTCAAATCGATGATTGCGGGCGATTGACCTTATCTCTTCCTTTTCCTCTATAAAAGCTTGTTCCCATAGCTTGAGCAAGCTATTTCTAGTTCTGAAAGCTTTGACTCTTGTGGCAATACTTGTGCTGAAAGGAAGACATCAAAAGGTTGGAGTTGCAAGAATCCTTCTTTGTATCCATAAGGCTTTCCCTAAGTAAGGAAACTTTGTCACTAAAGAGAGAGAGAGCCTGTCCCTCACCCCTTCAAGTTTTTGCAAGACTTGTGTAGCTGAGCACCCAACCAAAGGAGGACTTGACGTCAGGACGCTGGTTGTATTCTCCTTTGTTGAATTATTAATAATAGATGACTATCATTATGGTTCCATTCTTGTTATACTTGTAATGGTTGATGTTGAATTATATCCTTCCTGACTGATGTATAATTTCATATATTAGATTTCACGCTTGTGTTTGTGTTTGCTCTCTTTGTGTGCAGGTGTCCATTCACGTGGATAGTGGAGGATCATGACTGGCCAAGGAAAAGGAACGCAAGCACCATCTCTTCTACGAACTAAAACGTTGGATCTCAAGTAGGTCTTCATCACCTACTCTTTATTTACAATTAGGAACTTGCGTGATAGCATTGTTTGATTGTTGCTAGACCCGTTCTGGGCTAGTAGGGATCACCTCTATCTGTAGAGGGGATTTACCTCTCCAACACCTTGGTTGGAACAAATGC
This sequence comes from Pinus taeda, assembly GCA_000404065.3. Lineage (NCBI taxonomy): Eukaryota > Viridiplantae > Streptophyta > Pinopsida > Pinales > Pinaceae > Pinus > Pinus taeda. Next base: position 83,134 of record APFE030526785.1, read on the forward strand.
TCTGGACACTTGGAAAACTTTGGTAGAGACCAATTTGGTGATGGTTACTAATGTTCGACTGTGAGGCAAAATCAATGGTTGATGTTGGGAAAAATACTGAGAGGGGGGGGTGAATCAACATTTTCAAATCAATAACATTTTCATTTCATATTCTGATTTCTATACGCGACTTTACCTGACAGGAAACCTTGTGTGTACGCGATTTTCCTTAAGAAAACTAACGTACATCCAACAAACTTATGTTTCAGTAAATTCATCATTCTTTTAATCTTTAGATAGTGCATCAATACTTTATTAAACATTAGATAGATAGTAACCATGTGCGGTAATAATAAAAAAAACCATCTATTATAAGAAACACACATGAACACCAGGATTTAAGGTGGAAACCAAATGCGGGAAAAAACCACCTATTGTTGTCATCTATGACTTGTTTTTAATATAAAGAAAAATATTTTTACAATCTTGTATTGGTGCAGACTCATACCAATACGCAAGCACCCACCTGCAGAAGGCTACAAGCTTCGCTCTTTCTCCAGCTCCTACTGGAAGGGAGCTCCAACCCCCTGGCTCTTGTACTGGTCTAAAAATGTACCATTATGTAGGCACCAACCAGAAGAAGACTACAATCTTCACTCGTTCTCCGGCTACTATTGGAAGGGAGCTCCAACCCCTTGATTAGATTTACCAACTACCGCTAGAAGGAAGCTCCAAATCCCTCAACTCTAGGGACCATGTTTCATAAATTTTCATACTGGATCCACCTCCTACAACACATCATAACTTGCAGACCATGTTTCATCAAATTTTCAGACTGGACCCACTACCAACACTTAAGCTTAATATCAATAATCAAATTTTAACTCATCACTGTAAAAAAATCATCAATCTCTGACACAACTGAATCAATCAATCACTGAAACCCAATCAACTGAAACTTAATCAAAACCCAACCAGTCAATTGGAATGAACCAAAATATCAAACATTATACAGCACATCATAGAAACCATATTTTGTTACTGCAAATCCTGATCAACCATCTGCCAAAATGTATACGCTAATTTTCCACGTCAAACCCACATGTATACGTGCTTTTCTGTAGAGAAACTTGCATACAGATCTCAATATACTAAAACTTGTAATTTTGAATCAAAAATAGGGTTGAGCAGAGTTATTCTGAAATATTATGTTAGCTTACAAAACTCCCATAGAGTTAGTAGTCTCAATAATTTTTTTAACCAATCAACATGTAACCAAATTTAACCAATAATCATCGAGACCAACCTACATACAAATCTGCAATTTTTGACCTGAAATTGTGCAGCTCTTTAGAACTTTAGAAAGACATAGATCATAATATTAAAAGATAAAAACATGTGTCAATACTTATATCTACTTAATCCATGAGCATATCATACAATGGAAATTCATTTTAGGTCTCATGATCCCAATCCATCATTGTATTCATCGGTGCATCATTATTTCAGATCTATGTGTCAACTATGGCCTGTACAATGCAAATATACTTCAAATTGAAGTATTAATCAAAAACCCTTTCACATGCACATTTAGCACTTTGATTTTCACCTCCTTATATAGTTTAGCCTTCTTCAATATCACAGGTAAAAACCATACTCTAGACAATGGTTTTCTTAAATGGGATCAAAACAACCATTGTTGGGCTTAATACCATAGGTCAATACCATGGTAAGTACCCCTGGTATTTAGAATACCATGGTGAGGAAACCATACAGTCCTTTACTTCTTTAAACTCACATGCATACCATGTGAGAGCCAAGAACTATAGGAATCCTCATCCATAACTACAACATATGAAATTTATGCATCTTTGAAGGCATGATGTCAACAACATAAAATTAATGAGTGACACTTATCATCATCAAATAAGTAAGTTGTATACTCAAGCTTTGTTTTTCTCCTTGAAATTATGAAGATCATCGTGTAAGAAACATAACATATGTACTATATGCATCATCAAAAGAATCATCCATAAATATGATCAATAGCATCAAAACAACTATTTGGATCAAACAATATATAAGTATCATATGTGATTTCATCATAGGCAACTCATGAACACAGCATGATGCATCATTTGAACACTTCAGCAACATAAGCATCATCACCATTGATAAGCATCATTACATACCAAGGACTTCTAAAGAAAAGTTATGCAAACAATGCATTATTAGAAGCATATAAAATGCTCCCCTGAACCTATGCCAACTATTCACTATAAGATTTGATCATATATCAGTAAGATCATCAAGGCATCATCATCAACCAGTTATACATCAAGTCATCAACAACTTATGAGGGCCAAAAGCACTTCTAAATAGCATCAATCGACTGTAATCATCAACCATCGAAAGAAAAAAGACAATTGATAATTGACTTAACCATATCAGACCCTTTTCCTGATTCTATCCCACTATTTCTTCATCAAACCAAAATATACACGACTATGCAGTTTAGAACTCACGTATACACGCAACTTGTCTTCATACGATCTGTGTATAGAAAGTGAAATACTGAAATTTCACACTTTCAGTTCCCCCTGAGTCTGTTCTGATTGTACCTGTGCATTGTTACTACGCTAAAGCCACTATCAATAATATAAGTAGCATAAAAATAAAAAACAACCATGGGAGTCATCATCAAGACAACACATGTATTACTCCCCCGGAGATTACATATCACTGATCTTGAGGACCTAATAATTATATTTTGTTTTCATGAGGTCAAATACCTCTCACAACTTCTATAGTCAATGTTAGAAATATTCATTTAAGAATAAGATTCTACCATACACACCATCTTATTTTACTCTAAGTTTGAACCTTTCTCATGTCTATGAGAATTCCGATATTCCATTTGTCTTGCACTTATAATATTATGCTTTAGTCCTTGAAATAAAGCATCAACTTTTGCTATAGTTTTATTAATTCTGGATTTACCTTGTCCTAGAACTTTTACTGAAACATCAGTTTCAAGAATAACATTACCATGATGGTTCTTCATGAGAGACTCCATTTTACTTTTATCTCCAGTCGTGTGATGAGAAAATCTACCATCTATGTACCATTCATCTTTGTCTTTGAATGAGCATAGAGCAAGACCACACCTTATCTATTATTCCTTTTCTTGTTTATTGGTGGATCCATATTTTTCATATTTTTTTATATCAATATTCTTATTTGGTTGCTTACCATATTGTCTACAGCGATCCATAGACTTTTTCCCGCATTTTTCTACATGCCCAAACTTGTTACAAGCATAACAGCTTATATGTTTCATATTCCTTATATTGCAATAAATGCCTTTGTGACATAACATATTGCAAGAAAAACAATATCCCTTAAAGTACCTAGAAGCTAATGATCTTTCTGTGAGATAGTTACTAGCTTGAAACATTATACTCTTGCAACTAGTTGCAACATGTCCAAAATTATGGCATATAGAACATTCAACATTATTGATGAGAGGAAAAAATTGATTAACACTTCTATAGCTAGGAGTAAATGTTTTCCTTTGAAGACTTTCTTTCCTTGTGTGTTGATGGAGTTGACTTCTTATATCCTTGTTGAGAATTTCAGATTTTGCATTAGAATTCCTTACCTCAGCTTGTGAGCTAGATTCACCTTTAACAGTTTCATGAAAAACAAGCCCAAATTTGATGGCAAGAGACCTTTGACTACTAATAATATTATCCAAAATCTTAGTACTATCTTGAAATCACAAATGTTTATCCTTTTCTTGTAATTTACCTTTTCAGATATTTACCTCAACCTGATATTGATTTTCCTTTTCTAGATATTGCTTCTTCATGATTTCTTCAACCTTTCTTCCTTCCTCCATTTGTTGTTTTAATTTGAGAATCTCATTTTCTTGTTCTTCAAATGCTTGAAGTATTTCTTCATTCTACTTATTTGATTTTTCCAGATCTTCTTTTAGAGAGACGAGCTCATCTTCAAGACCTTTACAGTAACTGGTCCTCTTTTTAAGTTCCTTGGTTGTTGTATCCTTTTCATTCATTTGATTTCTTAATTATGTTACTTCATCTTGTAGCCTTTGACATTTATCTTCCTTTTCCTTGTACTGCTTCCTTATTTTGTTTCCTTCCTCCAACTAAGTTTTTAACCTAGTAACATCTTCTTTGTAGGTACATTCCATTTTATCAAATAGATCTTGTTGATCTCTAATTTTATCTGTGAGTCCTTTAACTTCTATTTCTATGGTCATTAGATTTATTTCACTTTTACCCATAAGAGAAATTTCAATTGTTTCATTGTCATATTAATTATCTTCAATATTGCATGAACATGGAAAGGTATCACCAGAGGACCAAAAATCAGTACTTGATAATTCCTTTTCTTGATCATCTTCATTCTGAGGTGATTCTGAATCTGAATATTTTCTTCCATATAATATCCAATCGTTTCTATCACTCTCACTGTCTCTTTGAGGTGTATTCTTCTTTTGAGTTTCTTTCTTCTTTTGCTTCTTAATTCCCATATTCTTGACAAATCTCCTTCAAGCATTCAAGCTTCTACCAAAGGACCTACTCTGATACCAATTGTTGGGAAAAATACTGTGAGGGGTGGTGAATCATTATTTTCAAATCAATAACCTTTTCATTTCATATTTTGATTTATGTATGCAACTTTACTGAAAGGAACCCGCGTGTGTACGTGACTGTTCTTAAGATAGCTAGCGTACATCCAACAAACTTATATTTCAGTTAATTCATCAATTTTTTATCTTCAGATAGTGAATTAGTACTTTATTAAACATTAGATAGACAATAACCATGTGCAGTAAGAAAAAAATAAACCATCACACATAAGAAACACACATGAACACCAGGATTTTAGGTGGAAACCCATTGTGGGAAAAAACCACCTGCTACTTTTGTCTCTGACTTATTTTTAATATAAAGAAAAAACATTTTACAATCTTGTACTAGTGTAGACTTATACCAGTATGAAAGCACCCACCTGCAAAAGGCTACAACCTTCACTTGTTCTCCAACTCCTACTTGAAGGGAGATCCAACCCCCTAGTTCTTGTACTGGCATAAAATTGTACCAGTACATAGGCACCAACGTGTAGAATGCTACAACCTTCATTCATTCTCTAGACGGTAATGGAAGGGAGCTCCAACCCCTTGATCTGATTTACCAACTATCACTGAATGGAAGCTCTAACTCCCTCAACTCCAAGGACCACGTTTCATAAATTTTCATACTTGATCCTCCTACTACAACACATCATAACTTGTAGGCCATGTTTCATCAAATTTTCAGATTGGAACCACTACCAACACTTAAGCTTAATATCAATAATCAAACTATAACTCATCATTTTTACAAAATCATCAATATTTGACACAACTGAATCAATCAATCACTGAAACCCATTCAACTAAAACTTAATCAAAACCAAACCAATCAACTAGAATAGTCAGATCACTATAACCAAAATATCAAACATCATACTATACATCATAGAAACCATATTCTACTACTACAAATCCTGATCAACCATCTGTCAAAATGTATACACTACTTTTCTGCATCAAACCCGCATGTATATGTGCTTTTCTGTAGAGAAACCTGCGTACAGATCTCAATATACTAAAACTTGTAATTCTGAATCAAACACAAGGTTGACTAGATTATTCTGAAATATTTTGTTAGCTTACAAAACTCTCATAGAGTTAGCAACATCAATAATTTTTTTAAGCAATGAACATGTAACCAAATTTAACTTCATAATTCAATCAGTTCTACTTCAGACATTATCACTAAACCCAGATCAACATGAGGACATCATTAAAAAACAATAGAGATACAACAACATTGATCGTGTTGATTAGTCATTTATGAATATAAACCCTTCCTTTATGTATCCGACTTTGAAGAAGCGAATCCATGTGTATACGTGAATTCACCAAGACCAACCTCCGTACAAATCTGTAAATTTTGACCTAAAACTGTGTATCTCTTCAGAACTTCAGAAAAACCTAAATCATAATATTCAAAGCTAAAAACATGTGTAAATACTTAAATCTAGTTAATCCATGAGCAGATCATATAATGGAAAGTTATTTCTCGTCTTATGATCTGATCCATCATTGTATTCTTTGATGCATAATTATTTCAGATATATATGTCAATTATGGCCCTTATAATGCAAATATACTTGATATTGAAGTATTCATGAAAAACCCTTTCACATGCACACTTAGCACTTTGATCTTCACCTCCCTATATAGTTTAGACGTTTTCAATACCACAGGTCAAAACCATACTCCAGCTAATGGTTTTCTTAAATGGGATCAAAACAATCACTGTTGGGCTCAATACCACAAGGAAATACCATGGTAAGTACCCTTGGTATTTAGAATACCATGGTGTGGAAACTATACATGCCTTTTCTTATTTAAACTAGAGTGTATACACGAATTGGCCTTAACAAACCCGCGTATAGATCCTCAAATATTCACCTGTATCAAACTTCTTATTCTAATATGTAAACATTTGTCCCATCATTTTTCCATTCTATTACATCACTCTGTCACCTCTGAACTGACCTGTGGAGTCATATAGCTACCATATACTTGTTCTGTTATAAGTGAGTTGCCATTAAGGACAACACTTGCATCGTAATTCCAACAGTTGAGGGTTGAGGTGGTTTGGCCTCTGGAAGCCCTGAATGGCTTTGATTGATTTGTTTTATGAGATCCCACATTCATGCTTGGAATATAGCATGGGGGTGACTGGCTAAAAGAAATATTTGGTTCATCCTAGTCTATGGTCGGGTGGTTCATGGAAGTCCCATACTTGCTCAGCTTATGCAGTCATCAATAAGAGTTTTCTTTCTCCTTGGTATTTTATGGGTAAATATACATTTTAATATGTGGCTTATATGGCTATTATATCCTTGATATTTATGTTGGTTATATGTTGGTTATGAGTGAGTTTTATGACAGTGAAAATGTATGGCTCTTATCATGTTTTTGTTAATCACTGAATGTAAAATGAGTATATGGCTTAATACATGGTAATGCAGTTATTTTGATGAGGCAACAAGCCTTCTTAGTTATTCTCAGATAAGTGTGATACCCTTATGCTTAGATATGTTGTTTAAACTTGTAGAATGCATATTTGTGACATGTTTGAGAAAATGCCTATTATGGTTAGCAGAAGTCTAGTCAAGTCCTTGTTAAAATATTTTCATTTATATCTTTTTTTATGATAATTTTCATTTCTGGAATTTTCATGGAGTTTTGGGTAGTGGCTTGAGTCCTAGCCCCGAAAAAGTGGCACAGAATCCAAAGTCACAATCACAAGACTACTTGTAAAAGTCCCCGATCACAAGCATGCCTTGTTGTGGGAGCTACTAGCGGTCCCCAGTCATATGCGTACACATGTCAAGGGAGATACTGAGGTCCTAATGTAGTAAAATGTTAATTTGTCTCATGGTTTGGTCACCTAGATAGGTTGGATGGCTCATGGGGATTCTATTGCATGTGTAGAAGGTTAGATTGGTTGTGTTTTGTTGGTTCCACTTCCTTAACTATTACAAAGGGAGTTGAATCATATCATAGTAACTCTTCATCACATGTTTACCTTGGTTGGTCAGTTACTTTGGTAAATGTGGGAGGAGGGTGTTACAAACCAAACATGTAACACATTACCTAAAAATATTCTTGTTGATTGCTCTTTATTTTCTTGATTTCTTCCCTTTCTTACTGTTTCCCAATCTTCCTATTTCACTCCCTTTCTTGTGCCTTTCTTGCTTATGTCTTCCTTGTGTCCAAGTGCTTGTTCTCTCTCTTGCTCTCCTCTTTTCTAAGTGAATGATAGAATGTCCAAGAGTGTGTGTGAATGTTCTCTCTCCTTTTTTTCTTTTCTTTTTCCTTTAATTTTGCTTCACTTTCCCTTGCATGCATATTCTTGTTCCTTCATCTTCCTTTTCTCATGTTTTCCTTTATTTCTTGAATTAATTTCCATTTATTTCCTTCTTCCTCTTCCAATGTTAATGAAAATTTCCATAACTATTAATGAACCAAAAGTGGATCCCAATATAATGTTTTCCCCTTCCATTCAACTTGGAATACATGTCACATGACCTTAGTTTTATTTTATTCCTTTATAATGCCCAATTATTATATGAAACTTTAACCCAGGGCTGTTACAAACCCCTTCCCCTTAGGGGAACACCATGGTTGGTGTTCTATGACACTTATGGCTAGCCAAAACTATTGAACCTAGAAAATATACTGCTTATCGAGCTTTATAACCCAACTCGATGCAATATTTACAATGAAAAAATGCTTAAAACATGACTAACATACTGCTTATTAGAGCTTTATAAACACAACACGATATGGTATTTAAAATGACACACACACACACACACACACAAATATATATATACAGATATAGATATATAGATATATATACACACAAAAAAAATATTTCTTCAACCAATGAATAAAGAAGGATATGATTCCCGCATCTTATCAGCTATCTCCCATGTAGTTTCATTGGGCCCAAAGAGGCTCCACTACACTTTAACTTGCTCTATTGCTCAGTTCTATAGAATGGGCTTCTTTTGTTGTAGGATGCATTGAAGCTTTGGTTGGAACTCTCCTTCTGGTTCAATCTTCAATACAAACCAATCAATCACATGATCAACATCCTGTGCATATATTTCAAGCAAAGAAACATGGAAAACATCATTGACATTCACTGATGGAAGGAAAGTAGGTTTGTAGGCCATTGGTCCAATCCTCTCAAGGACATGAAAAGGCCTGTAATAACTAGGTACCAACCTGGCACATGATCCAATATTCAAGGAACTCTTCTTGGGATTGATATGCAAATACACATGGTCTCCAACTTGAAACTCCTTGAATACCCTATGTTGATCCACATAGCTCTTGTTCCTATCTTGTGTTGCCTCAAATTCTTTTTGATAACCTGCATCTCCTGCTCTATCTCTCTTAACATATATGGTGCAATCAAAACGTTGTTCACTATATCACTCTAGCTAATAAGAGTATTACAACTCCTCCCATAGAGAGCTACAAATGGACTCATGTTCAAGGATTCTTAATACCTGTTATTATAAGAAAACTCCACCAGTGGGATATAATCCTCCCACTTCCTTTGTTGATGCATGATAGAATCCTCAACATATCTTCAAGAATCTTGCTAACCCTTTTTGTATGTCCATTTGTCTGTGGATGATAAGTTGTATCAAAGGCTAGATATATCCCCAAGCCTGCAAAAAGACTCCTTGCAAAATATGGTAGTGAATTTGGCATCTCTGCCTAATGTAACCCTCTTGGGAACTCCATGCAACCTCGATAACTCCTTAGTGAATACCTAAGTCACTGCTCTAGTTGAATTAGTAGACTTCTCTACAATGAAGTGATCTACCTTTCTCAACCTATCAACCACAACCATGATGGAGTCATGATGCCTTGATGTCCTTGGACATATTGTAATGAAATCCATGGAAATGACCTCCCATTCCATTTTGGAATTATAATAGGCCCGAACAATCCAACCGGATGCTTTCATTCAAGTTTCACATATTGATAGTCCAAGAACTTAGCAACAAACTTGGTCACCTCTTTCTTCAAATTAGTTCAGTAGTAGAATTTCTTCATAGTTGTCAAAGTCTTTTGGTATCTTGGGTAGCCTAAATGGCTTGACATGAAACTCTCTAAGAATAAGCATCTTCAATTCATCACTGTCAGGCACATAGATCCTGCGCCTTATTCTAACCAAGCCATCTATTGTGAGGTCCTACTCCTCATCCTTATCAACTTCACCTTTCTGCTACAATCTCTACTTCAACTGCTAGTACCTCTCATCATGTTTCCCTATGTGTAAGATCCTCTCCTGCAAATATGTCCCATAAGAGCTCACAAATAAAATATTATTCACTTAAACTCTCCTACTAAGAGAATCTACAACCCGATTCTCTATTCCTTTGATGTACCTGATCTCAAAATCAAACTCACTAAGAGTAGGAAATGATCTAACATGCCTTGCATTCAAGTTGGTTTGGTTAAAGCAGTACCTCATTGACTGTGATCACTCATCAAGACAAACATCCTTCTAAGGAGGCAATGTCTCCACATCTTCAGTGCATGAATGGTAATTGCCAACTCGATATCATGAGTCACATAATTCTACTCATGCTCATTCAACTTTCATAATTCGTGGAAAACCACCTTCTCTTCCTGCAATAGGACTCCACCAAGTCGTTCCTTACATGCATCAGTACAAACCACAAAGTCTTTATTAGGATCTGCAATCCTCAAAACCAAAGCATTGGCAATCAACTGATTCAACTGATCAAAACTAGATGCACATTTAGTAGTCCATTCAAACTTCTTTCCTTTCTTGTGCAAAGATGTGACAAGATAGAAAATATTAGAGAAGTTTCTAATGAACCTCCTATAATAAACTAATAGTCCCATGAATGTTCTAGCCTCATCCACTTTCTTCAGAGCTGGCCACTCCATGATAGCCTTAATATTTTCTAGATCCACTATTATCTTGTCCTTGGAAACAACATTCCCCAAGTAATGAATTTGAGACTAAAAGAATCTAAACTTGTTGAGCTTGTCATACACTCTTAACAATCACAATATTGTTGCCAAGTGCTATGCATGCTCCTCCTCATTCTTCGAATATACCAATATATCATCAAAAAATACTATCACAAACTTATCTAGGTAAGGGTGCAACACATTGTTTATAAAACACATGAAGGTGGCTGGAGCATTAGTAAGACCAAAAGGAACCACCACAAACTCATAGTTCCCATACCTTGTACAAAATGTAATCTTGTAGATGTCTTGTTCTTTGAGGTGAACCTAATGATATCCTAATCTTAGATCAATATTCAAAATATTGCATCTCCTTTTAGTTGATCAAACAAATCATCAATGTGAGGCAATGGATACCTGTTCTTGATAGTCACCTTGTTCAGTTGTTTGTAATCAATGCACAATCTAAGGGTACGTACTTACTTCTTACAAAAAACACTAGTGCAACCCAAGGAAATACAATTGGCTTTATGTATCCCTTACCAAGCATCTCTTTAAGTTGCAGCTTCAATTCCACTAACTCAGGTGTTCTCATCTTGTAAGGTGACTTAGATGTTGGTTCTGCTAGAGCTAGTGATGTTCATTGTATGTAGGTATCTTGGAACATTTACTTAATACTTGAAGCCAGATGGAAAGCATGTTTTCATGCGTGGAGTTTGAATATTTGTAAGACTATTATGTGAATGTTTATGATTCATGTTTTCTTTCACCTGTACTAAACTAGTTGAACTATTTGGTTATTTTAGTTCTTAATTAATTGAAATTGTGTTGTAATAGTTGTAACAATCATCACATCTATGTGGAATATTATGCTTGACATTAGGAGATTCTCTTTTCTCTTGTGTGCACCTCTACTAGGGTGGTACTTTTACCTCTCTCTTAAAAGCTCACATTTCCTTCCTCTGCAATAGAAGAACCTTGATGCACCTATAAAAACAAATTCACCAGGCACACTTACTTGCTTTTTGCAAAGGCACATACACACTTCTCTGTCTTATTGGAAACTACAACCAAGGAAAATCTAGAAGAATATATGGCAACTAGGCTAATACTACAAATGGGGATCCTATTCCAAACAGTGTGAGGTATAATTGGGACTTCACATTGGGGAGACCCCCTTGGTTGATGGATTTCCAACACCATCAACAAATGGTGCTAGGAGGTTCAGATGACAAGTTCTTTCTGTTCAGCTTGTTTTGAATTTCTTATCTTAAATGGCTCATCCTAAAATCATACTCTTGATGTGTTTTTCTAACCTATACCTTGGTAAAATTTCAATCCCCAATGATCCTCTTTATCACTTGTCCCAATTGAAGTTTGATGGCAAGGATGGAACATCCATAATCGAGAACATTTTTTATTTTCTTAAATTTTGTGAATATTACAAAATTGGTGATGAAGATTTTTCATGTGTGACTTTCTTCATAACCCCTGAAGGTTGTGGTAATCAATGGTGTCATACCTTACCATTTGTTTCCATCCATTCTTTTCATCATTTCCTCTAGGATATTTATTAATCCTTTAATAGGTATGATTACCGAGATGTTCTTAAAAGAATTAATCAGTTAAGAATGAAGCATAATGAATCAGTTGAGGATTTCTCTGACCATTTCCTCCACCTTTCCTGTGAATTTCTTGAAGAAGATACAAATTGGTATTTCTTGAAACAAAATTTTCAGCGTTTGGTTCATATCTCTTTGCATGATGAACCTAAACCCCCTGGTGTTTCTACTCTTGTAAATCATGAGACACCTCTAATTTCAAAGGAGGAATTTACTACTTTTGTTCCTTGTCCTCCTCCTTTCCTTGTTCTGATGAGAGTGCCTTTGTGCGATGATAATAAAGTTGGAAATTTTTTACATCAAATTCCTAATCCATCTTCTCATCCTATTTCCACTTTTCATTATTCAAATTCAATAGAGGAAATATTAGAATGGCTCATGAAGCCTATGGTGAAAACAAATTTTTCCATTCCTCAAGATGTTATTAACACTCATAACTCTAGTCTTGAATCTGATTTGGATTTATGTTATCCTTGATCATCTAAATGCCATGAATATTTGTACCGTGATCCTCTTGATCAATATGATCCACCATCTAGTTTTTCACACTCTTTGATTTTCAAGTTGGTCCAAATTGTGGTCAGGTACAAGGTAGTCACATTACACAGGTAGAGGAGTAGGAAGGTGAACATTCTTTCAATATTTCTTTTCTTTTTTAAAATCCTCCATTTGAAGATGGTGTTAGCTCATTCTTGGATGATATTGAATCTGGTAATCTTGGTAGTCAGTGAAATGTGATCAGTTTGCATAATCAATCTCAAGACTTGGGGAGCAATCATTTTGATGAGGATGACTCTGAAAATATATATGATGATTGATTCCCAAGTGCACCAACTAATATTTTGGTTCCTCAAGATGATTTTAACTTGGAATATTTAGATTTTTAATCTGATCTGATCAAAGGATATGTTCTTACAGAAACATCCTCTTCATATCATTATCCCTTGTGCCCTATTGTTTGCAATGCATCTACTTACGATGGAGACACTACATGCTCTTCAAATTCTTCATCCTATGAGTTAAGTTCTAAATTGGCACAAGGTTGTGAGGATATCCATGATGAAAGATAAAAATATCAAATCATCTAGTATCCTTTCAATCCCTCATCATATTTTTTTTTTCATAAACAAAATTCTTCAAGTCATCTTGCTCTGGAAATTTCCCGTATTCATTCATCTTTGGATTTGTGATCAGAAGAATCTTTCATATTGAGTAATCTGGTTGTTGAAGTTGTAAAATTCAATCAAATTAGTGACAGATATGGTTGTCATCCGGATAGTAGAGGTATTATTTAAATCATTGGTAGTAGTTATCCTCACACCATGCACAATTTGGTTCAATCTTCAAAATGTGATTTTACAACCCTTGAAATTGCTGAGACTTGTCAAGATCTTGTGACTCTAGTAAGGTCCCTGAACTAAGTCAGATGTGGTTTCTCTCATGAAATATTTCTCTTTGGATGGTTTCACTAGATGTAAATTATTTCTTGAAATATTTTTGGTATTGTGAATGTAATCTTTCGAGCTTTTAAGATTTTATTTCTGTTCAAATTCATGAATCTTCTTTAGTTTAATCATGTTCATGCAAATACCTTGTATCAAACTTAGTTTTGGAATGTTTATCTCTCATAGAATCATGTAAATGTGAAGCTAAGCATTTCAAAATCATCTTTGGCCAAAGTATTCATGTCTGTAAAATTCATTTTGGAATAGTCAACTCCTAGTTTTTCTTACGAATGTTATATGGTTAATTTGTTTCTTCATCTCACCTAAAATCCTCTAGAGTGCTAGTGAATGTGAGAGTTGTTGCATGAATCAAATTCTTCTTCATTCACTATGTGCTAACTGGTCTCATGTGTTTGCTGTGTTGTCACTCCTTTGAAATTATTTTGATGATTGCGATGCTTGTATGGTTTGTCACCAATTACAGGAAAATAGTTTGTCACATTCAGCACGTGATGAAGTTGGTTCTATTGTTCAGAGCATTCATGGAGCTTTTATATCTTCTAACTACCAATTGGGAATTTGATTCTTTAATAATCCCTTTTGATCATGATGGTTGCCATTCAATTTACCATTTTCCCATCAACAAATTCGATGAAAATTGTCCTACATTCTTTGATCCTTATGGTTTAACATATCCCTATTTAGGTACTTTCCAAGTAGTTGAGGCACTTCAGCCTTCGCTAATGGTTATGTTAGGTCCTCACTATTTTTACAAACCCTCTGAATATGATCAGATTCATTTCCCTTTGCAATATCTCATCTTGATATTGTGTCTTTAATTGAAAATTCACCTCTTCAAGGATTTCAAGAGGATTTTTTTTGGATTTTATGATCTAATCATTGAATGGTTGGAGCATTCTTTGTTGCAAATAACAAGTTTCAATCTTTCCTCATGCTTTCTCAGAAGTGCATTGTAGATGAAGATATGTTCATAAGAAATTTCCTAGGATTGTGTAATTATGGTTTTCATCGAAAAATTAAGAATGAAATTTGGTTAGAGGTAGTGGCTATGACATATCTTTCTGCTAATATGCAATATCTTCAATTTGTTGTGAAAATTATTCAAGCTCTTATATTTTTGTTGCACACAACTTTTATCAATTTTAATCGATCTTATCTTTGTGATTTCAGGTCAAGACCAACTACGGTGGCTTCATTGGAAATTTCATTATACTTAACCTTGCCCTTCTAGTTTCTTGGGTCACGAGTAGGTTTAGCTAAATGTTAGTTTCCTTTTGCATATTAATCTTTACGAATTTTCTCTTTTGTTTTATAACTTTTGTCTTTTATCCTCTTTTTAGTTAGCCTCCTTTTATTTTTGTCCTTATAGTTTTGTTTCCTTGTTTTGTTTTGTCTTTTGTGTTTTCTTTAATGAGAATTTGCATGAAGGGTGTCTTATTTGGGCTTGAAATACAATGTGGAAAAATAGAAAAGGACTTTGTGACACTAAAACATTTGGCTAACTCTCTGTCCTTCTTCCTTGTCTTGGTAACACCTTTTGGTCGATTGTTTTCCAATAGAAAATATGATCCTTGCATATGGAAAGCCTTGTGTCAAACCATGATCTCCGTATCTATTCTGTAAACCTCATGTCGACACTCGAGTCTTTATGTTTAAGTGTTTTTAGTATGATCTAATCAAGTAAATAAGGACAATGGGAAAATCTAAATGAGAAAACCTATATGAAAGGACTTATATATGCTTCTCTGAAGGGACAACCTATTTTGATCTCAATAAGTCAGGCTCCCTCTTCTGTCCATGAAATAAATAAGTGTCGATGTACAATCCTATATAAAATAAACAAATAAAGGCAAAATAAGAGAAATGCTTCCTGTGCAGTAATCTGAAGGAAGAAACTCCGTCGAGGTACTGTCCAAACCTACTGGAAGCAGAGCAATGTTTTTGTCCCTGAAGTGAATCCATCGGGGTACTCTTCAGGCCTGTTGGTAGTGGAGCAACACCAAAGATGAAAATCTATAATCTAAAAATCTAAAGCTTGCAAAATTCATTACCCTTTCCTGATTTGAAACATTGTGTGATCATTGATCTTGTGTTTGTGTTTAACTGAGTAAAGGAATGAAGGGGACTATGTTTATGCATGGGGTAAGTGGGGAAGCCATGGTAATATGAATGATGAATCAATATTCCCTGAAGAAATGGACCTTGCACAACAAAATTGACCAAGGCAGAGAAGCTAGAGTTCTATCAGTGTGTCACCAAATATTGTCACTCTAAAAAACACCCTCCAGAATTTTACCTACACTTGAACATTGGAGCCTTCTGTGAACTTGTGATCGATCATTCCATGATCGCTTCTTGATTGGTCGAAGTCACTTGCTCACACATGCTCAATTTGTAAAAAATTCATGAGTGCATTCTTTTACAAAAGCTTGAAAAAGCATGAACAATCCATCAAGACACTTCCTATGCAATGTTCAACCCATGTCGACAGTTAGTGCCCACTGTCATTGATAGTCCGTTACTTTTGGCTGTGTTTGTAGTTCTATTCTCATGAATTTTTCAAAATGTCAATTTTCCCACCTTCACTTTCATGATTTTCATTTTCATGCTTTCAACTTTTTCTTTCACTTTCTTTCAGTTTAAATAGTGTCCTTTCCATGTTATCTTTCTCTCTCATGTGTCTGTTTCACTTTCATTTGTGTATTGCAAGTTTTGTTCTCACTTTTCGCTTCATATAGTAAATGTCATCTTTTATCATGTGGAGTGTGGCCTAATGCATGAAAGTTAGTTTTAGTGGTTTCAAAGGTTAAGCTTTGTGTAAATAAGTTGTTCTTACCATGTAAGCATGTAACTCACTCATTTCCAAAGTTTCAGCACTATCATACAAGTGTTGTCATGGTTGTCGCAAAGTGTACCTTTGGTGTCGCACTTGGTGTAGGTGATCACAAAGTTGTTGCATTAAGGAAAGGATGTTGTTCATGTGTTATGATTTTTCCATGTTGTTTCATTAAGTCATCTAAATGCGTGGTTATTTTTAGAGTTGTGCTTTTTCCTATCTTTATCTCATTGATCCAACACTTAGTCAAATTGAGAAAACTCTATGACCAGACCACTCAGTCTCCTTTAGGCAGCTTAAACTATATATTAAATAGTATCAGACCTCAAGAAACATCCTTGTCTCTTGGAACTGTGCAATGCACAATTTCAGCTTCCCAAAACTACGCACAACACAATTTGAGTGCTCAAGCCCAACCCCTGAGCTCCATAATTATGCAATTTTTCTCTCCAGCCAAGCCTGAACTACACATAACACAATATTAGTCCTCAATCCTCAGCCTTGAGCTCCTAAGCTACATAATTACACAATCACCTAGCCTCCATGTGCTTCCAGCACTGTGCAATGGGAAAATTGAATGCTCAAGCCCTTAGCCTGGCTCCTTGAATCCCTTAATTTCATAGTCACTCAACTAAGGCCTTCATATCTATGCACTGCATAGTCTTAAGCCCGAAACTTCCATCTTGAGCCCTTGAACCCCTCAAATATGCAATCCCTCTGCCCATGCCTCCAAAACTACACAATGCATAGTCTTAAGGCTAAAGCCTACAACCTAAGTCCTTGAGTCCCTCAACTATGCAATCCTTTGACCCTGTCCATCCTGAACTACACATTGTGTAGTCTCAAGTCTCAGTCCCAAAGATTTTCCTTTGGTGTTATGCAATCCCTAAGTCATTCACTCAACCAATCATGAATTCTATCCCTAACAAGTGATTTCATGAAGCATATTAGGTTAGGGTTTTATATGACTGATGCCATCTTTTCATGGGTGGATTGTAGTCTGAGGTATTCTATTATGTCATGAAAGGATGATTATGAAGGAGATGGAGAAGGATACCATACTAGAAGATACCTAAGTATCTTAGGAGATAATATGATCATTAGGTAAGAAGATGAAGGAACACTAGATTATACAAGAAGATGGAAGATCAAGACCACATTGAAGACCTCTTATCTTCAAGTCATAGGGAGGAGGAAGAAGAAGAACATGCACCATATTTTCAAGAAGACACAAATAAAGTAGCAGCAAAAGGTGACTTGACATTACCATGTCATCATGTTCAGTGTCATATCATTTTGTGTCATGATCCATCATGTTCCAGATCATTCATGGATTATGTAATTCTATATAGGAAAATGTAATGTAAAGTGGAAGTCCAAGATTTGTCTATGTAATGTGAAGAGTTATGTTGGAAATTGAAAAGTCATAAGAATCCAAACAATCATGAAGGTAGTCCAAGAGTCATAAGGGAGGTGAAGGATCACCCCATTTGTTATATATACACCCTCATTGTTCATGCAAAGGAATTTTCACCTTGGCTTCCCCCATAAGCCATCAGAGAGACAAAGTCAGTACTTTTGGTGAGCAATTCGTGGCTCTAACACTCCATTATTGGAGCTAGTGATGTTCATTGTATTCATGTATCTTGGGAATTTTACTTAGTACTTGAAGCTTAATGGCCAACAGTGAATGTTTTTAAGATTGTTTTGTGAATGTTTATGATTCTTGTTTTCTTTCACTTGTACTAAATCAGTTGAACTATTTCGGTTATTTTAGTGCTTATCTAATTGAAAATGTGTTGTAATGGTTGTAACAATCCCGTTCTGCTTGATGTTAGGTGATTCTCTTTTCACTTGTGTGTTCCTCTACTAGGGTGGTATTATTACCTCTCCCTTAGAGTCTCACCTTTCCTCCCTTTGCAGTAGAAAAACCTTGATACAATTGCAACCAAACATTCACTAGGCATACTTACTTGCTTTTCGCAAAGGAACATACACGCTTATCTCTCTTGTTGAGAACTAAAGCCAAGGAAAATCTATAAGAATATATGGAAACTGGGCAAATACTCCATATGGGGCTCGTATTCCAAATGGTGTGAGGTCTAATTGGGACTTCACATCTGGGAGAAATTCTTGGTTGATGGATTTATAGCACCTTCAACAATACCCAACTATATGCGCCTCTTGAGCACTATAGATCTTAGGCCTGCCACCCTAATACAAAGGAAAATCCTTCATGGATCTCGACCACAAATCCAACACTTCAATGGTTTTCTGCCACTACATTTATTCTAGTGCTCCATAGGCTGAGACCCATGTCCTTTCTCAATTGCATTGAACTTCTTATGATGTGCCATATTTTCCTTATCACCTGCATCTTGAGATTTTCCTCGCTTATTATGCCATTTTCCTTTAGTCTTTTCACTACCCTTCCGGTCATGCTTGAACTTAGGCTTTCGCTTTAACTACTCCTAGAAATGCTTCAACTTCTTGATGTCTTCCTCCAATTACTGAGGTTCATCAAACTCAATCCAGTCTTTAAATGACACTAGAAATCTGTTGATGAACCTTTGGATCTTGTATTTATCATCCTTGAGATATGGAACATATCTCAGCAACTCTAGAAATATGGTTGTATATTCTTGATTTGTCATGAAACCCATCTTGACTTCATATAATTTCTTGGCCTTTCCATAATAATATCTCTCATTTAGGTACTTTTTCCTAAAGAGTCTTTCAAATTCTTCCCAAGTCAACTCCTCTTCCCCAATACCCCTGACATGCTTGAAATCTTCCCACCAAATATATTCTTTTCCTTGGAGACTAAAGGTAGCTATCTTGGCTTTCATATTCTCAGAGTCATAATGAATTCTGAAGAATTTCCTTATTCCAATCAGGAATTCTTCTACATCTTTTGACTTGGTCATCTAACCATGAAAAGTAGGAAGCTTAGTTTTCTTGAATTCTTCTGGAAAATATTCCTTCTCACTCATATAACGATGCCAATGGTGAGGTCGATGATGTTCCTAGAAGTGGAACTAGAATAAAATCCATGAGTAGTAACCCTCCTCTCAGGTGTATCCAAGAGTCTACCACTCTTCACTTTATCACCCCTATCTATCCCGTGCCTTTTTTGAGACATGCTTCCATATGCACTATTAGTATTTTCTTCATGTTTGTCTCCATGATTAATCCCCAACTTTCCCTACTTCTACAAATCTAAAAGGCTCTAAAGAATAATTGCATTAACTTCAACTTTCTTTTCTTGAGATTTCACAAGCCTTTCTTGTGCTTCACTCAACCTCTCACTATGTGCTTTACAACTTATAATCTCTTCCTTCAAACTTCTCAATGTATTTTCTAGATCATGAGGGTCCCCCTCTCCCTATTGTTCAAATAACTTTTCCCATCCCACTAATGTCTCTTCTAGCCTATATAGGGAGTCATATGAACTTTACTCAACTATTATGATCTTCATATCTTGGCCTTCAATTTCCTACAATATTCCATTGTTAGCTAAATAAAATCATAATCAAAATAATTACCTCAACTTACTACTAGTGAGGATATTACATCTACACATGACAATTCAAATTAGCACAATACACCACCATAGGCACATCAACTTATTCATGGATATCATAACAATAAAAATAAATATATAGCATTCATGTATGGTAAACATATAGAAAACTGACATGCATGCATAACAATTTTCATTTACCTTGAGGTCCAGTGTTGTAAACCTGCTTTTATACCACTCTATAATACCCCACCCCACATTTACCCACTTTTACAAGCTCACCAAGGTAAACATAAGCTTCTAGTTACTATGCATGACTAGATCTTCAATATTTTGTTATGGAAATTGGGCCTGACTTGCCAACTTGTACCAAACTTACTACAACACCTAGAGACACTAGATCACCCAGAAGACATACACTTTCCACTAGTGACCTTTCCTTTGAGCTAGAATCACTTTTTACCAAACTTTATAGCCCAGCCAAACACATGCATTCTTGTGGGTGCATCCAAAGGCCTTCATCCGCATGCACAAGACATCCTCCATGTTACTAGAACCGAGATCTTCTAGTTTCGTCCCTACAACTATGGATTCAATGCCAGAATTTCAAGGCTAGCCTAGAGGCCACTGCCTAGAGCTACCCAAAACCTTCCAGGAATTTGTTAATGATAATTACAAGTCTACATAACCTATTATTAGGCTCATATATTTTCCAAGCTTGTCCAACACATGATAATCATTTAGGCAAACCATTTGTAAATATAACACCTATAGCTCATGTATGCATATTTGTTCACTATTTCATTAGTTTCATCAGAGAATCATTAAGAAAGGTTACTACCCTCTCAAGCTAGCTGCAACAAACACTTGTTAGCTCATGCATTCATATACCTATTCAATAATTTATCAAACCATGAACATGATCAATAACAAGAGAACATCATATAATAAGAATGTACCATGTCTATAACCAATACTTGTTCTCGTTGATATCCATAAGAAATAAAACATACTAACATATGCATAAAACCAATTAAGTCAAGGCCTTCCATGTACCACCTGACCATAGATTGGCCTGAACTAAATATTTCTTTCGGCCAATCACCCCCATGCCATAATCCAAGCATGAATGTGGGATCAGATGGGATAAACCAAAATAAAGAAAACCAGGGAATCCAGAGATTAAACCACCTCTACCTTCAAGCCACAGCGATTTCACCTAAACCATTCCATAAATCACCAAAACCAAAACAAGCTTGGATGCCTCAAGATTTATTCACCATAGCTAGAGCAATTTTCTTATCTCCACCCACCTGTCAAGATATTCCTTGAGAAAACCATCTCCACCCTCAACCATTGGGATTTTCCTAAGACCACCTCAAGTGGATCTGAATCCATCGACAATCCACAACTCAACTAAAATGAAAACCAACTATACCATTTCTATCCAGGAAATGGAAAAGGCAAGGTTGTGCACCATTGTCAAACCAAGAAAATCCCATGCTAATGACACCAAACATGACCAATAAACTAATGCATAAACCATGCATTCACATCCCATCAAGATAACTAAACATGCAACATGTTGCCTGCAAAATCCTCTTGTTGATTTCCCTTTCTCTGCTTGATGTCTTCCCTTGCTTACTATTATCCAATCCTCCTCTTGCACTCCCTTTATTTTTCCTTTCTTTCTTGTGTCTTCCTTGTATCCAAGTGCTTGTTCTCTCTCTTACTCTCTTCTTCTCTAAGTGAATGCTAGAATATCCAAGAGTGTGTGTGAATTTTCTCTCTCCTTTTATTAATTTATTTTTCCTTTAATTTTCCTTCATTTTCCCTTGCATACATATTTTTATCCCTTCATCTTCCTTTTCTACTATTTTCCATTATTTCTTGAATTAAATTCCATTTATTTCCTTTTGCCTCTTCCAATGCAAATGAAAATTTCCATCACCAATACTAAACCACAAGGGCATCGCAATGTAATTTCCCCCCCTCCATTCAGCTTGGAATACGTGTCCCATGACCTTGGTTTTATTTTTTCCTTTTATAATGCCCATTTATTGCATGGAACTTTAACCCAAGGCTACTACAATCTTCCTATTAGCTCAGGATAAACAAATTAACAACAATTCCCTACACTTACATAATTGGAATATGTGTAATTACCAAGATTCCACGTGTTCTTACTCGATTCCTTGTTAAGAGACTAGAATAATGAGAGGATTACTAGAAACCAAGGCTTAGTGGCTATGGAAATGAAAAAAGTGGCTTTTCCTATATTTAAAATCAAATTAATCCTCATGTGTTGTGTATTTACTGCATAGCATGCCCCCTTCATTTTCATTAGATAGGTTTAAATGTGACATGACATGAGTTAAATTCAGCCATGTTACCAACACAACATGAATGTACAACATATTGGGTGTGGCAATGATTGTTAAAACACATGCTAGGTGCCACTCAAGAGAAAGTATAATCGTTGATCAACATAATTTTCCAATGTCGAATCATTTTAGGTGGAAAGGGGGGAATTAACAAGGCCCCACTTTTCCACCCAATGTGATTTCATACATTAGATCAAAATTCCTATGATTGTTCGATCATTTCAGATGATAGGCATCAGGTTAAATTGGGTGCTATTTATGACTCAAAAGGTTGTCTACCATTGCATTGTTTTCTCCCAATCCGGTAGATGGATTTGGGTGATAGAATATGCATTAATCAAGGCCTCCTCTTTCCAAATCATAGCACGTATAAATCCATTGGGTTTAATTTCACGCAACTATAAAATGATATGAGATAAAAGGGAAAACTTTAGGATTGCATATGGTGATTCTAACCCGACCAGTTGGTTCAAGTACATTATTAATAGATTTTTAATTTGAAAATTATGAACTCGCACTAAAATGTTATAATGTATGGTTTATATTAAATTCAGGATGCAAGAACAGAGCATTAGTGACTAAACATCTTTAGAGTTCAAACACTAATTGCAAGAAAACATTAATTTTTTAATTTTGAGCAAAGATGATATGTATGAAAGAGTTCCTAGTGGACTTCAAAATATAAGATGCTTAAGTAAAAATGTGGCTACAATAGTAAGGCCCATTTCAAAGTGTTCTAAGCTTCCTATGGAGGCTTGTTAGGCACTCTTTCTATAATTATAACTATAATTTATCACCAACCTGAAACTTATGTGGAATTGTGTGTTGGTCATGTTGTTGCTTGTGATTAACATTGTCTTTCTAAAGTATATCATGGAATTATTGTTGGAAATGTTGGATCCAATAAATAAATTTAGTTTCCATGTCTTCCCTAAAATGAGAATGGGGGGCCTCTATTGGTGAAGACACAATGGTCATAGCTACATCTTTGGGGGCCAACGATTGGAATCCCAAGCACACCTGAAAAGAACTATGGTCAATAGAGTTTTGGAGGGCTTTGTTATAGCTATGTTTTACATATGGAATTATTTCATATTATATACATCGATGCATAACATATGCATACTCATCTTGTTGAGAATTTTTGTTTTTCCATCTAATTAGGGATGAAATGTAGTCGATTTGGTCAACTTGGTATCCATGAGATACCATAGGTTGGACCAAAAGTTTATGAGGTACCTACTATCTCTATTTGAAATAATAGTTTGAGATATCCCAAAATGAACCCAAACATGATCAAAGATGAGTTTAGTAGTGTCTTCAATCGTGATACTCTTCTTTCATGGTGCCAAAATGGCCATATTAGAGAACTGGATGAAAAACAAAAACACATAATCATTACCATGCTTGGTGGATAGTGAACCTAACATGTGATCCATGGACATTGCCTCTTAGGGCTTGTTTAGGGTAGGTATAGGAGTGTAAAACCGTTTCTTCTTCATGGTTGGTCTAGAAATGACACAAGAAGTGGATGATCTAATATACTGCTAGACATATTGTTTAAGATTTGGCTAATGGATATACTTTTGAAGTAATATTATTGTCTTATCCACACCAAAGTTCCATACCACCCGATTTTAATGTGCCTCCCATATCAACTTTGCATGTTTTCTTGAAGGAACACAAGGTGGCCTAGGTAGCATAAGAGTGCATCTTAGAGGAGGAAGTTTGGAACTTTCTTGTCAACCATAAACATTTGGATTGAGGTAGCAAAATCATATTCACTCTTGCATAACTATGGCAACCCATAGGTCCCATTCATAAGATTTAAGAACTGTGGTTAGCACGATAATTGGGGGTTGACTGAGGAAATACATGACATGATTGGTGTTACCCTTCTTGTATTTAATGTTTAAATGGAATCATTGCAGGTATGTGGAGCATTTTTATTGTGGTCATTTTGTAACTTTCCTTTTATGTACATAAATTATAGAGGCCTATGATAAGTGTGGATGGTAGTTTTCTTCCCCAAAATATAATTCTTCCATTTTCAATAGGCCTAGACGAGGGAGTGCATCTCTATATAATAAGTGGAGTATCTCTGAATAGTATCCGAGAATGTTTTGTTGTGATAGTCCACTAGATGTCCTTGGTGAGTGAGGACTACACCAATAGCATAGTATGAGGCATATATCTCAATCTCACATGGTTGTTTCAAGTCTAGCAAGTTGAGTACTAGTGTAGAGCATTTAAGTGTTTTAGATCCTTGATTTCTTTCTGTTGTGACTCAAACTAGGAAAAATTGTTTTTTAGCATCCTTTGGTCACTTGATGATATAAGATAACCCCAACATGAATCTTCGATATAAGTTAGCAAGACCCAAAAATATATGAAGCTCTATTAGAGTTGTTTGGTTTGGCCCATCCTGAATGACTTAGTTCTTGATTGGGTCCACATGCACCCCATTTTCATGCACAATGTATCCCAAGTATTGAATTCTCTACATTCCAAATGAGCATTTATCCAAATTAGCATACAAATTTATGTTATTGCAAGGTTCTCAAGACCTATTGAATGTGCTACAAATGTTCTCCCTAGGTTTTACTAAAGATGAGGATTTCATCCAAATACACAACAACAACAAAAAGTTTGAGAGAAACCACTAGATGTCATCCATCATCCTTATGTTTGTTTCTAGATAACTAGTCTAGCCAAAGGGAATGATCAACCACTTGAAAATTCCTTCTTTAGATTTGATTGTTGCCTTCCATACATCATTTTATTCAAATAGAACCCGATGGTAGTCTGACATCAAATCAGTCTTACTAAAGAACTTGGCTCCCTTGAGCTAGAAAAGAAGTTCATCCAACCTAGGGATAAGGTATCTATTCTCGATAGTGATTTTATTCATGGCTTTATAATCAATATAGAGTATCCATGTCCCATCCTTCTTTTGCACCAACACAATTAGACTCCTACAAGGGGAGGACCTTAGTCGAATGTGGCCCTTTTAGATGAGCTCATGAATTTGACATGTTATTTTCTTATAGATATTTTTTATATATTGGTCCATTAGGCAAGGAGCACTAGGTATCAAGTCAATTTAGTGTTTTACCTAGCAGTGTAGAGGCACCCCATAGGCAAAATAAAGATATATCTATATGTATTTACAATATTTTCCACTTGTTTCTATTATGTAGAGAGGCCTAATGTATAGGTTGTAGTGGTTTCAATGACCTTCCTTTAACCTTTTGAGAAAACAATGAATAGAACAAACTTCACAATTTGAAGGATTAACCTTTGGAACTATTTGGATGAGATCAATGAAATTGTAGTAGTTGGGACTACCTTTGGTAACTTGTAGATATGGCCTTTGAGAGTAACAATGAAACTACAAGGATGAGACTAATAAAAAACATGATGTTTCCGCATACAAGTGTGTCCAAAGAAAACATCACAAATTTCAAGTAGGGAACATCACACAGTACCTCATCTATGGAGGGTGTGATTCCATATGATAAGTGACATTGTTGGCTGACACTAATGTCTTATTCATGGCTCAACCAACTAATGGTGTATAGTTCAGGGTGTGGCATTGTCAATAGCTTCAATATATTGATGACATCCAATGATATTAGGTTATTTTTTCTCCTACTATCAAAACTTAAATGGATTGAGGCCCCCTTCACACACATCTGTGCCTGCAATAGGCACTCTCCCTCTTTAAGATCATATGGCTATTTTTGTTGGATCTTCCTATTTGTGATGGTATCATTGGTTTTTTCATTAATCATTTGCTTTCTGATATATTATTCTAAATCCTAATCAGTGATAGAGTCTATTTCCTTTTCTTTAAGCTCCACCAACAATGAGTGTTTTAAGCAATAGTAATCAATGTTTTGCTCGGGGATTTTGTGGAACTCACACCAATTTCCAATGTATTCTTTTTGAATTCCCATCACCCTTATTTGCCTACAATTTGGGCTATTTGTCTTGAGGTTGAATCTCCTTGATTTGTCCCTTTTTCTATTAGTTAGGGACACCTTTTTAAAGCTTATGTTTTATTTTACTTGTATACCCAAACTCCCACTTATTCTGCTACTTTAGCTTCTACTCAATTTTGACAACATATCAATAAGTAGCTTCCAAAGAGGAGATGCCTAGGAAATCCATATTCATTTGAATGTGCCCATGTATGCCATTATGATACTTCAAGACCAAGTGTCACTTAGATTTTATGATACCCAACTTTGAGCGCAAGCCTAGGGAAAATTTTAAGGATGTAAATTTATTTTAAAGTTTAGAAACCTTGGCAAATCCCACTAGTCTATAATATGAAATCTATAAAATTTTGGAGATATTTGTAAAAATATTCAAATTTATAATATTTTTATATAGTATATATATATAATTTTTGGCTATTTTAGGGTTAAAATATTTCATTCTATAAAATTTGGGTGAATTTTTTTTACAAAAAATTTGAGATTAGTGAATCCTTTTTTTTTGGAAAAGTATACAAAATTAGCCCATGGGTGAATATTAGCCCCTAAAATTTTCCCTGCAAGATATGAAAATTATTGGTGTATTGTGGCATCATATAGTCTCTCTCCTATTGTAGATTTGTCCATCTCGTGCATGGGTCATCATAGTTCCCTATAGGGTAGAATGCCTCCCTAAGAGGATAAAAAAAATCATCCCAAGTCGGTCTTGCCTTGAACATCATAGACTCATCTTCATTGTATCTCTTCCAGTAACCTTCCCACCAATTCTTGACATGGGGAATGAATTTCACTAGAATGAAGGTGATCTTATCATTGTCGAAAAACATTGGATAAAGTAATATCCCTCTCATATATTTAACCATTTCTCCAAAGAATCTATATCTATTTGGATTTTGAATAATGGGATATCAAATTTAGATTGTACCTTGAAGCGTGTTGTGCCTCCACAATTTTCACTTCTTGAAGGTGCCTCAAGTGTTATTAGCGATCGTTGAATAATATGGGAAAAAATGACCATCATCACTTTCCTCTATATCATGAGTCCTTCAAGGAGCAAAAACTTGATAGGATCTCTTGCTATATCATCTCTCTTTTCTTCTGTGTAGCACCCCCAACCAACACCCCTTCAAATGATATATACAAACGCACATCTGACAATATGTTGGTGATCCTGAAACTCATTGAGGCTCGTTTGAATTTATATGTATAAACATACTAGGTGAGAGAGTCAAGTTATAAATATGGTTAACGTTGGTGTGAATATGCAATGGATCTGAGGATTTTTATTATTAGGTTAGTGAGCCAAGAATTATGTTTTAGGTTGGTAGACCCATGTGTATGTGTGTGTATATGTGTTGGGATCGGTGTGCCCATGTGGATATATTTTTATATGCGATGAGGCTAGAAACCCTAATGTGGTAAATATGTTGAGCTTATGCATATTAATAAATAAATAATGGCTAGAAATCGAATTAGATGAAAAGGGTGAGGGGGGCCGAGTCTGCTCAACAAGAAAAGGCTTCTCAATGAGAAAGTTATATTATTATAATATTATAATAATAGATAAGGGGAAAACATGTCTATAAAGGGTTGTTCTACCCTATTAAAGAAAAGCCAGTTAGTTATTGAGACTAAATAACATAAATGATAGCGAGAACTCCTTGATCCCAAAAACTATGTCCAACAGAGTAAATGCCCTAGAGGTGGTGGCATAGCCCAAGGGAATGTGCATATAGAAAAGGGTATGCATTTCTTGGGTGCAGGATGATGGGGGATGTTAGCATGGAGGTTGGAGGTTATCATGGTTTGATAGAAGGTCCCAGAGGGTACCTGGACACTCGTAATGGCAACAGGAACTCCTAGAATTGTAGGAATTTAGACATTCTTGGTTGGTCGAGTAAGGCATCATAGAGGTGGTGGAATATCTTGAGGGGCTACTTGTACAAAGAAGGGTGTGTGTCACTTGGGTGTAGGCTACTAGAGAGTGTGAGCTTATCGGTTGGAAGTTGTTTGGTTTGGTACCTTGGCTCTGTCATGTTTGGCACAAGGCACATACTTAGCATGAGAAGTTGATGCTAAGTGGAGTCATGGCCCTAGCTTGAGGGTGATCGATTGCTAAGAGAATTGGAGCAAGGTGGTATATGGTTGGGAGGAACGTCAAAGGTGTACTGCGAGCCAAACAATTTCACAAGTTATGTAATTGAACCTATTATGTGCTTTCTTAACATGTCTTTTGTAGTACTATTACGTGGTTTTCTTTATGTATTATGGATTCCTATGCACAAAATTATGTGTTATAGTTAATTAATGCATATGTATACAGTTATGATTGAAATGGTTGTTGATGTCATTTTATTAGTTTTTTATTTTGTTGTTGTTATGGTTATTTTACTACGCCATGCTCTCCATTGTAGTTAAAGCGAGCATATATTTCAATGATATTTAAAAATGTTGGGAATTGGTGTGAGTGGTTTCGCCTAGCGAGAGGGCTCAGGATGTTATGTTCTTCCATGGGATTTGTTGAATTTTTGAATTAGTTCCTTTAAGTTTCTTAAAACTTAATATTTAATGAGCTTCCCCCTATAATATTTCCAAAAATAAAAAAGATTATATAGCTTAGCCAAGATACCATTGTAGGTAATTGGTATTTGTTTAAGGAATGTATAGAGGTCATAATCTATGGTTGTGAATTACCTCCTTACAGGATTCCAATTTTCTTGCCTGTGAGGATATTTGCATTAGAATATATCAAGAAGAGCCTCAATTTATATCGTATTCATTTTCTTACAAAAATCACATAATCATTTTCAAACTAAACAAATAGGTTGGACCTTTTTTATTTAACACAAGATCAGTGTTACAATATGTTGAGAACATGTTGAAACAAATGAAATTTCCCCAAGGAGAAGTATGGCTATATGATCCACACAAAATAATATCAAAGAGGAGAGTGAAGAAGGGATAAAACCCTTATAAGCATGCTCCCAAGTTAGATATTGAATTGTTTTCAAATAGAGATATTTGGAAGAAGGATCTAATTTAGACTACACCAATTAGCCAGGAAGAAAGCCAAACTTCATAGCTAATTATTTTGGATACACCACAACTAAAGGAAAAGGAACTCAAAGAGAGGATTTGAGGAAACACAAAAGTCATCTTCACTCTTAGGAATAGAAGACGAACAACAAAGGTTATAGAAAATGCCAAGAGTGAAAGAGGATGAGTGCTTAGCTTTAGTTTCAAAGATAGAGGAAGCAACATCACACAAGCCAAAATTTCACTAGGAACTCTTTCCAACAGCTTCTATCGTTCAAGAAGCATCATCTTTTGGCATGTATCCTTCAATGGGAAAGCAAGGCAATCTTTATTATCAGTTTATTGAAAATAAGAATATGCATATGTAGATGAAATAAGATGCTTATACAAAAATGTGGAGGCAATGTTCATGTTCTTCACAAAGAAGGTTACTCTCTACCTTGGATTATGAAAAGAGAAAACTTAATATGGCATGTTTAGAACCAAAATCTCAAACTATTAAAACTACAAAATATTACAAGGAAGCAAAGTTTACTATTGATTTGAAGAAGATTCATCTCATGGATGACATTGACATACATAGATATACTAGATAGATCATATTTAGAAGCTTGATAGATATTGCTATAGATTCTTACAAGTTAGAAGTAATGCTCACAAAGGTTACTAATTGGTTGAAATGGGAAAAATTTGCAACCCAAAGAAATGAGGATTGGATACTTGGAGCATAGTACAATCAGATTGGGGATAAATCCAAACGACGCTTTTGTTATATAGGATTTAATCAAATCCAAGGACATTGATATTGAAGTACTCGAAAGAGAGCTCAAAATGTTGGTAATGAAGATGTTCATACTCTTGAATTAGAATCTACACAAAAATAAAAATAACAGTCACTACCCATAGTAATTGAACAGAATAAGAAGCCTCAAAATTATCCACAATAGACTGAACTTATTACAAAGGAAATTTAGAAACATGTTTTTGCAAACTCTGCTTTAGCACCGTCAACAACTAAGGAAAATACTTCTGAGAAGCTTGTTCAAATAATGTCATCCTTATGTATTAAGAATATTGAATTTGAAAATCTCAAGAAAATACTCATATTGAAGAATTTTGAGGTAAATAATCGTGGGGAACTAGATGATAGAAATTAAACCATCCATACTAATCAGGACTTAAAAGCAATATTACATAAGGAAATAGATTGGTTAAAGAATCAAATAATGGGAACATAATCCTTGGTTGAAGCTAGGAAAATTCTATGGGTAGAAATAATAACCAATATTTCATAGATGTGGGAATCCATCATAATCATTAGAGATGAAAAAGATATGATCTATCATAATGAAAAAACTATTGAAAATGTTTAGAGAGAATTAGGAGAACAACTAAAATAGTAAAATTTCTAAAACACCATAAACTGAGAACAACTAAGAGCTCTGGTTGTGGATGACAAAAAATTTATAATTATTGAGGTTAATACAGTTTTGAATAAAAAAAAAATTACAACATGCACAAGATAAATGTCTCTCAAAGCATGCATAGAAGCTTTCTTAAGAACCATAGCAGATTCCAAACAATTTTCAAACATGAGTGGAATGTTGAAGGGGCCAACCATGGTGGATAAGTTGATGGATGATTTTTTCATTCACTATCAAGTGAAATACTACTCCAACATACCAAAAATACATAGGATTTGGATATTTCATCCAAAAAAGTGATGTCATATAGATATCCACTTGGGTTAATTAGGAGTGGTAGAATAAATTATCCCCCTAGATATTTTTTATTCCATCTACAAAATTCAGATGGAAAAAAGGACAAGTGGACAAAATCTATTGGACATTTGTAAATTGCTTCTATTTTTGTTAGTTTGTTCCTAGAATGTTGCTTTTACAATAATAATATGTTACAATTTTTTTATATACAAACTGAAGAAGAACTCAAAGAAAGGGTTTGTATTCTTAGAGTCAAAGTGTGTTATTGTATCCAAGGAAAATATTACTACAATTTTAATCAAAATATTCTTCTTTCATCTAGTGACAAGGTGTATCTTTTGTATTAGTGTTCATTTGTGAGTTTACATTTTGTTTTTCATATTTGCAATTATTTCAAGTTATATGAGATATCCATAAGAAGATAAATTGAGAATCAATTTCTCTAACTTTTTTCAATGTTATGTTATACACAAGGATTTAAGATAAGATCTTTAGGCTTAAGGGGGCCTGACCCTGGCTCAAATTTGTTTGCACCAACCAACAAAACCATAACTATTGGTCCTTTCAATAACAACCTGCATAGTGCAGGCTGTAGTCTCACCCGAACCAGTATTAGGGAATGCTAGAACTAGGTTTTTGCATCCAGAGATAGTGTGATAAGTGGTCTTAGCTCTTGTAGCTCAGATCTGCCTTCACGCAGATCGATATACTTCTATGGTCTGACACTGTGACTATTAGGAAATGTTTTCTAGACCTTTGTGGAGGTCTATGATTAGTCTTATATACCCTAAAGAGGAAAATCATCCACTTTCACGCACTAATTACTAAACCTAGATCTGCCTTCACACTGATCTACCCAATTCGTCAGAAATTGTAACAGAATTAACCCTTAACTTTGCGAACACAGATAATCAATTAATTCATACATAAATATTATAGATTCAACATATTCGCACATCAATTACACATTATTTCATGGAAAACACATTAGTAAGCGACAGAACATAACATTAATAGAATTCACAATAATACTTAGATGCAAAGTATTTCTTCAGAACCAATCTTTATTAAGCTTCAATGTTTAGATTACAGACTCCTTCACCCTACACACTTATCTGCAGGGGTCCGCGCACTCAACTTTGTACTTACCAAAGCCTCCTATGCACTCAGCTATAGGAGCCTTCCCCTTTTGCCTAAGTATAGGAAGCAGAGCCTTCCTGCCTTAGCACTTGCCCAAAACAGTCTTTATCTTGACTTAGCTACTCTTCGCTACTTCTTAGACTTGTTATGACTCAATTATATATAGCTTTCTTCAATACAATACAATGGGTGAGTCTCAAAGCCGATCCAAAAAAGGGCTAAAACCCATTTAACTCCTATCTAACTGTGCACTCTGCATCCACATTTCGTAGAGACTTTACATGTTATACAAAAATTATACGACAATTTGGGTTAACTAACACAAAATTGGGCCTAGGGACCCTATCCCAACAGGCCCTCAACACAAATATGGTGACTCACCCTCAAGTCACTCAGATCGTGCCTTGATCTTGTTGCGTAGACAACGTAGCTCAACCTGTAATGCTACAACTTCAATAGCACTCTGAACCATGACCTATTTCACTTCTTCTACCAACTTCTCTATTGGTAAGCCTTCCACTGCTAGGTGTATTGTCCTATGTGTCTACAACAACACCTTTAGCTTTTCTTGAAGTGATAAAGTAAGTTGGAAAGCTTCCTCTATCCACGGCTATAATTTGGCCTTTAGAAGGGCCTCCTTTCTTTGTAATTCTTCCATCTATGCTTGCAGCTTCTTGCCTTCCTGTAACTTCGTGAGGCATTGTGCTAGCGCAAAACTACACGCAGTCGCTCAAACTTCATCATATCTTTGTTGTGTCTCTCTGACATCGGTGTTTAGCCTCTGCAAGTTCGTCCATAATTACATGGCTTGGTTAAACATCTTTGCATATTCGGTGACTGCGGTATCCAATGTATTCATATTCTCTTTGATCACTTCTCCGCCTTGCACAAATATTTCTCCTAATTGTATTGAACTCCCTCAAACACTGGGCAACAAAAGATACTACCAACGTTGGAACTTCGTCTGCGCGACATTTCCTCATGATTTTCCCTGCAAGAATCAAGGCAGTGAACTGCACCACTTGGTCCTGAATGGAGTAGATATAATATCTGCACTACTTCTTAACAAGACCATATTCCACCTTCATCTTATCCGCTAACTCTTTTTCTCCACTTTTCCCTCCAAACTCCTTGGCAGGGTCCACCCCTTTGTAGGTTAGCTTTGTGATCCAATGAATTAACATGTCTGTGATTGGGATAGGCTCCCCAAGCCATAAGAACCAATTGTGCACTAGCGTGAGGAGATGGCGCACACACACCATGTTGATTATTGACCTATGAAAATGTGGCACGCAGAGCATGTGTTGCAATCCCTCCTACTCAACACCTTTGAACCATTTCATGGGTTCTAACCGCGTAACCCCAGACTCTTTGTCGTAAATTTTCATCATATACCTTCTAGTCACCAAATGTAGGAACCACTCATGGTCCATGAGGTCCCAACCCTCCATTTTCAGCATTGAAATGTATGTTAAGGGTGTGCCTTCACATTCCCCCTGTTCTGGCAACGGGGGCGTCAAAATCGAAAATTTCCTAGAATCTCGGTCTTTGGTAACTTCGATTTTTCCCTTCCATGGAGGGATGTACTCTAGGAGTCATGTCATAGGCTTGACCTCTTCAGCATCCAATTATTCTATGCCTTGGAATAATTCCTCCTCAAAATCGACCACTTTCTCTAGTTGTTTATCTTTTTTCTCCTTCTTTCGCACCTCCAATTTCTTCCTTGGTGACTATCTCACTGGCATTGGCTTCTTCCATTTATCTTTGGCGATAGATTGCTTTTGCCTAGGAAACATTGTCGCGGTAGGCACAGGGGTTGTAGCTTCCATACTTGATATCTTAGGGCGTGGTGCATCAGAAACAACTACTTCAGAACTCACATCTTTAGTGGGATTTGTGGCGGTCATTCGTTCTAAGAAAAATTTGCGGGTTGTTGCAGACATATTTGTGAATCAGAGTCACAACACAAGCTATTCCCAATCTTCATTCTTCATACATTGACAGAAAGAGGGCTCAGACACAATTCTCATATTGCAGACTATTCTTCGGTAGGCCATCATGCTCAAATTATAAGAGGATTTGGATTCAAATCCAACCGTTCCCCCCAATTTTTTATCATAAATGCATCTTTAGCGGCAAATCTCTAAATATTTTCACCATAAATGGCACCTACCTGCTCCTCCTAACTGAATTTTGGCCATAAAATAATGAATAATAACTCCAACAGCTACTTTTGGACCACTCTGTTCAACACCATCCTCCATGGTGTAGCTTATCTAGTGTAGCTTCACCTGTCACATTTCTTTCATCTGTCGCACAACCTCCCTACCACGTTTTTCACTTAACTGGGCAACGTAGTTTATAGTCTTGCAATCCCTTGCACTTGCCTTAATTACTAAGACTGTCCTGCTTCCATATAGTCATTTCACAGGTGTAGGATCTCTTGTGTAAAGCTTCACCCAACTTCCATTCACTTTTCCAGGTAATGGTTCCCCATTTAGCTTCGTGAGTGAACTATGCCACCATCCGTGATCTCCTTAATAACATATGGCCCCAACCAATGCATTTGAAACTTTCTTGGAAATTTCATGAACTTGTTATCATATAACAACATTAAATCATCTATCTTAAATGTGCGCAGCTTAATATGTCATTCATGCCATGCCTTATCGCATTCCTTTTTCACTTTCTAGTGAAATCCTACAAGAAAGTGGTCTTCTTCTAACTCCATGATCTGTGCAAGCCATTCCTCCAAGGTCTCGTGATCCGCCATCTCTGTCAATGTTGCAATATGTAAACTTGGGAGGATATACTCCATAGGAATTACTACTTCAATTCCATGGACCAATCTAAACGATGTTTGATCTATCAACTTCTTGCAGGTTGTCCTATAAGGCAATAAAATGACAGGTATGGGCACGTCCTAGTCATTCCTCTGCGCATTGCAGACCTTTGTCAATGCATGCTCCAAAATCGTGTTAAAAGCTTCCACCATTCCATTCACTTGTGGGTGATAGGGCATGATCTTCTAGTGATACACCTAGAATTCTTCAAGCATTGCGCTGATCATTTCATTCAAGAAATGTGTACCCCTATCACCCATCAAAATATTATGGCATCCAAACCATGTTAAGAGATATTCAAACAAAACTTTTGCCGTAGTTTTTGATGTACAATCCTTCACTGACTATGCTTTTGCTCACCTGGTTAATTACTCAGTTGTAGTAATGATATACCATTTGCTCGTCTCCTTTCCTGGTGGTTGTATTGGGCATATAATTTCAATGGCCCATTTATCAAATACGTGCAACGAAACCTAAGGGCTTAAAGTTAATTCATCATTCACACCTTGAAATAGGCCTTAGAATCCTTGTGTAATGTCAGCCGCCTTAACCCAGCACGCAAAATATTGTACACGGTCACTTTCCATACAAAGTGACCTCCTGCCACTCCTCCATGGGCTTCAGCTAGGATACTAGCGTGTTTAAACTCTGGAACATACCTTCACAGTATCTCATCCATTCCCATCTTATACAAATGACCTGTAATCACCAAAAAATCTATAGCATGAACTACTAACTCCTTCTATTGGCTGGAATAACCGTCCTAAGTTTTTCCCGTTGTTAAAAATTGAATGATATCAATAAAATTATCATCCGTGACACGCACCACAAAGAGTTGTGCATCTGACTATTCTTCCTCCAAACTACTTGGTTCTTCACCTGTTTCAATCCGTGATAGATGGTCTAGACCTACATTTAATATTCCAGGCTTCACAATCACTTCAAATTCATACTCTTGGAACACTAGTAACCATCGGCATATCTTCCCCCCCAACATAGGCTTATTGATCAGGTACTTCAATGCAGAGTGATCTGTATACATTTTGATGTGTCCACCTAAAAAATAATTCCTAAACTTTTGCAGTGTGTAGATCATCGCTAGCCCTTCATGCTCTGTAGCGGAGAAATTCTTCTCAAGATTGGATAACTTTCTACTCGTGAAGGCTATCGGATGATCAATCTCTCCCTCACCTACTTGTGTTAATACTACTCCTAGCACAATGCAAGAGGCATCTACATGCACATGGAACTCCTTCTTCCAGTCTGGAAAT
The DNA here is from genome assembly GCA_000404065.3 of Pinus taeda. Lineage (NCBI taxonomy): Eukaryota > Viridiplantae > Streptophyta > Pinopsida > Pinales > Pinaceae > Pinus > Pinus taeda. The sequence continues at coordinate 119,574 of APFE030526785.1, forward strand.
ACTAGAATAGGCACTATCACCATTTTCTCATTCAATACATCCAAGCTACATTGATTGTCTTCATCCCAAAAAAACATTACATCTTTCTTTAACAAATTCTCCATCGGCATGGTTATTGGAGCATATGGCTTGATAAAATTTCGGTAATATCCATTGTGCCCCAATGTCGTGCGTAGTTGCCTTACATTCCTAGAAGCCTCCAAATTCACAATTATGATGATCTTCTAGGGTCCCCCGTCAATCCCTATTTACATATGACATGATTGAGAACTATCCCAAAGGGCACACAGAATATACACTTCTTCAAGTTCAACGTTATATGATACCTTTGACATGTATCTAGCATGAGGTGCACACTTGCAACATGGTACTTTACCAACCCAAACAAACTCCAATCATCAAAATATACCTCTAGGAATTTATGAATAAACTCCTTGAATGCTTCGATCACTACCCGGGAAAAGATTGCAGGTGCATTCTTCAATCTGAATGGAATAACTATATATTGAAAGAAACCCCATTCAGTTGTGAAGGTTGTTTTACTTCAATCTTCCACTGTGATATTTATTTGATGATATCTCGAAAAACCGTCAATAAATGAATATGCCTCTTGTCTGCCAACATTCTCTAACACCACGTCAGTAAACAGTGTAGGAAATGGATCATGCACACAAGCATCATTCAACTTCCACAGATCTACATATATGCGGATTTCACCTTTTTGTTTCTTTTCTTGGACCACCATTGGGCTCACCCAATTTGATTCTTCTACAGGCTCAATAATACTGGCATCTAACATCTTATCTAGTTCTTGGTGCACCTTCTCTTTATATTTTGGATTCAGCCGATAAGGCCTCTGCTTAACAGGCTTCACATCCGGTTTCAATGTGATCTTCATAACACCTAAATCTTTGATGATCCCTTTCAAATCTCAAAACTTAATTGGGAATAAATCCTAGTACTGGTGCAATAGTTTAGCTACCTTATCAACCATATCTTTGTCCTAATAGTCTCTTATCTTCGCGAACTTAGGTTCTTCTTTAGATCCAATGTTTACTTGTCGATTTTTTAGAGGGTCCGATATATCTAGGTTTGCCACCTTTTGTCCTTCAACTTCATGTTGTTCTTCTATTTCTGGAATTTTAATATTCCACAAATCTTCCTCATCTTCTTTAGCAGTCACATTATAACATTCTAGTGCATGGCGCAGCTATGTACTCCAATCCGGCTGAGTCCATTTGACTGGTTCCTTTGGCGTTCAAAATATAGCTACTTTTATCTCTTGTAGCACTTCATCAATACTCTCAATACCATACTCAAAGCTAAAATTTAATAGAAAACTCTCACTTAATATGCCCCAATTAGTTGTTCCATGGCGAAGTTCTTCCTCCAGGTACCATCTTGTTGGGATTGTCTCTAACGTATGACAAACAATGTGCAGCCATTCTGGTTGTGGTTATGTTCCCTAGGAACTAGTCCATCGTTCCAAATGATCACATGGACCATCCTTCCCACTTTATTTTTCTGTCATTCTAGTATTAGCATATCCAAACCTTTACTTCATCATTCTTCTATAGTCTTTCCATCCAAAAATGTTCTCCTTGTGCGTACCCCACCAATAGGTAGGTGTATAACGCAGTGCCAACTTCAGTTCCTAGAAGTGATGTTATTCTAGTACTTCCCTTTCAAATTCATCTAAAAATAGTTTTTTATCAGTCAAACCATCATAATGTAGAAGATTTCTTACTTCAGTTGAGACACATCACAATGAATTGGTCATCATATTACAATGGAGTGTAGATACCTCATGCAGTCGATTCTACCAGTGTTCAAGCTCTTCATCTAAATCTGAGGTGAAGGAGTCGTCCATGTCCCATGTAATTTGTCCATTAGTGGTGAGATTGATCCAATCCTCATTGCGGATTGTTATCTTGTATATCTGATCTAGATCATCATCACTTTCTACATAGTCGTGGACAAGTTCAGTATAACGTGCTCCTTCTGCAAGATATAGTGGCACTACAACCCGGAGTGACTTCTTTTCAAATGTCATATTCTGATTTTTCAAGTTGATTACCCCATTCATGTCAATAGCCTAGTCTATCCATAGTAGCATGGGGTATGGATTACTGTCATCCACTATTTTAATGACCTCAAATTCAGCCAGCATGCTCGCACCCTACATGTCCACCGTTACACCATATAAGCACCCCATTGGAACAATCGTTTGTTGATTTTCCATGCGAAACTGAATAGGAGACGATTACAGCACAAGTCTCTCGATTCTTTCCCATGTCTTCTTAGGTAGGATGTTGGCATTAGATCCCAGATCCAAGATTACCTAGTCCATTTCATATTCACCTATCTATGCAGTTAGCGTCATCTCACACCCTGTTCGCATCTTATGCTTACCAGTATTTCTTACTGTACATTGTTTAGTAGGAGTAGTTTCCTTATTAGCGCACTTTTCTATTAACTCTTGCAACCCTTCTACTGCTTTCTAATTGTGGAGAAGCTTTGTACAAGTCTTCAAAAATGTAGCGAGTATTGAAGGATCTACTTCTCGTGTCATGCTAGTTTCTGGAATTTTCTCCTGACTTACTAAGGTAGAGGCCTCAGCAAAGTTCTTCTTGGCTTCCATAAAGGTTTGTTTAGCATGATTAAGATCAAAGTCTATTTCATTCTCAGCATCCTTGCGCACACATCTATCTTCCTTAGGATGCTTACCTTGATCTGCACCAGTCTCCATGCCACTTCTCAACATGATATTTATGCTCCGATCTTCTTCGGTGGGCTCAACCCCAATCATTTGAATATTCTGTGTAGGTTGTTGGGGATGTGCCTTATTTTCTTGCATATTTTACATAAGGAATAGACATTCCTCTATGACATAGTCAAATTGATGACAATACTGACATGAGGGATGCATGGGGTTTGTACAATCTCGCGCGAAGTGCTTTGCTTCACCACAGTTATAGCAGATTACCAACGCATGCCCTCGACCTAGTCTAGCACCTCTTCCTCATCCTCGGCCTTGGAATTCTCCACACGTTTCTCCTGCGCCTTGATCCTAAGGCTGGTCCTCTGCCTGAATCATATAGGTAAGGTTTATATTCATCATTAGCTCATAACTCCTACAATGCAATTCATCATGTCCTACACACTTACAGAAATTACAAAACAACTGCTGAGGGGTCTGTAAAAACTTATGCAGTAAATGGCAGTTATCAATAGCATGTTGTCCTGTAACCAGATAGATAGTGCATGATAGTGAAGCTCTCATGCTTATCCCAACATTATTTTTTGGTTTCATGGAAACATGCCCTCCCCCTATAATGTAATTCTTATAAACCAAGTAATGATCCTTATCATGTCCATGGCTCTTACATTTCAGACACCAAATCTCAGCGTGCACCTCCTTCTGAGATTCCTTTCCTTTATTTAGGCTCTGAAACTCCAAGTGTTGGCTTTCCAGTTGTGAGTGAATCTGTTGCACTCCCAAGTTCACATCCTGTACATGCAAGGTATCCAGCCTCATCATGATCTCCAAGGTTTCTGCTTGCATTGCTATCTTCTGTTGTGACATAGGTACTCTTAGATGTGGCAAGAGTGACACTATAAACCCGTCACAATGCTAACAAATCTATGATTACCATATTAGCCTACTTGATCAGGCACTTCAACCTCTGATCAAAGTCCTGGGGAGTCTCATCTATCTTATGTTGGATTTCCTTAAATTCAATCATCGACTGTGCGTCTAACTTGGGCTTACTGAACTCCTAGTTCAGAGCTAGCTGGTTATTTTCCAATGTCGTGTTGGGGTTATCAGTACAATACCTGATATACCATGTTAATGTGAATTCCTGTAAGGCTGTAACCAGCTGCACTTTCTTAATATTTTCATTTGTAATATGTTTTGTTGTCCAAACAGCTCCTACGACAAACCAAAATTGTTCGGGATCTTCATTCCCTATTCCCTTAAAAGTCAACATCTTCATTGCATTTGCCATGTTGAATGGTGGAAATGGAGGTGGAGGAGGTGAAGGTGTAGGTGTATGAGGTGGAGGTGGAGGTGGAGGTGGATTAGATGGATGAGGTATACTCGGTGTTAGCACCTAAATCCACCTTAGGCTGAAAGAAGGAAAAATTCAGGGTAACCACAAACCACGCTCAGTCTAGTAGCTAGCCCTACCAGAACAGGAGAGGGCTCTCTTTGAGTCACACTCAGTGAATAAGTGAATAAAAAGGCCTAAGATGACTTACAGTGAACTATTTTTCTTAGGCTAGTAAGTGAAAATGAAAATAAGAAGTGATTTTCATGAATGACTGTGTTTCTGGGATGTTATGGGACCACTAGACCTCAATGACCAGAGAACTTAATACAAAGGCACGGATTATTTCATGAGGCACGGTAGGTGGAAAGCATAGCAATTTAATTTTAAGATATGGAGGAATGGAGAGATTGATTAAGAGGGTGAAAAGGGCATGGGCAACATGAATCCTTTTCAACAGAAGAATGAACACTGTACATGAAATGTTCCCACAGGAAGAGCAATAAAATTGAATTCTACCTTAGCTAACTTAGAAAATTTCAATGGAATGAATATGAAATGATCTATGAAACATAACAAGATACATATGAAACATAAGAGACATTTTCTACACTCACAACCACATGAATCTCATGAAACAGAGCCACTGCCTTTCATTAATCCTCTGTAAAAAATATACAATGCAGAAACAGAGTTTCTTTCCCACAGTCTCCCAGAAGTTACAAGCCAACCAACCCTTTGCAAATGGTTTGCATACAATATATAGAATGAGCCATGAAGAGATAGAATGCCCAAGGGTTGGGGAGTTACTCGAATCATTACAAACTGAAGGTGGAGAGCCAAACAGCAGCTACAGGTGCAGCGCCACAAACATGACAAATGGCTTGGTGGCCCTTTTCCTTCCTTTGCCACTTGGATAACTGACCATCTTCAGTGAATATACTTATAAAAACACCTTAGGTGCTGAAAAACTGAAGTGCATATGAGTGGGCCCACTTACAAAAAGTCGGGAAGCGAAATTTCGGGAAATGGAGGCATTTTGGTCTTTTTTCCTATATGCGTCGCGCTCCTTTCCTATATGCGTCATGCCACTTTGAGGCCAGTTTTGAGGCACTTTCTACTGTCCAAAATGAGTGCAGGATAGCTCGTTGGAAAATTCTTTGAGTCTACTTTCCAACCCCACCCGAATTTTTGAACTTGGAGCTCATTTACCCCTCCAAATCTTCATTCTCCCAAGATTGCTTCCTGTGTGTCAAAATAGGGGCAGTGAGGCCATTTTTTAGTGTATTTTTCCCTTTTGGTGGCAAATATATTCTCCAAATTTCTTGCTCCCAGTGCCAGTAATTTTGATTTTGCATGCCGAATCCAAAAACACAAACCATTTCTCATTTGGAGCACCCAAAAAAAACCTATTTCTGTGCCAAAAATTTGTCATGCGACCAAACTTTTCCCAAATTCCTTGAAATTTGGGCTGGAGGTCCTCTATGAAGTGCTATGTTGTGCCAAGGAAGCTTCAACCAAGATTGGAAGCCAATCTTGCTCTTTTTCCTCTTTTGTTGCTCTGCTTAGTTTGGCCTTCAAGCTCCTTATTCGGGCCTTTGTGCTCATGTTCCGTGCTCTGTAATGGCAAGCCATCCTCCTCAGTATGGTTTTGTCTCCATTGGCCTTCTCTAGCAGTCCCTCCAGGTGTATATTGACCCACTCTAACCAGGTCTCACGGTCGTTATTGATCTCTTGCTCCAAGGTAGTCAGCTCAATCCTCCTGTGCTGGGCAGCTTGGCAATGCTCACGAATGTTTTATAGCTCCCTAATCACTTGCTTATCCTAAAGCTATTTGTTCCTCTACTCCAGATATTTCATGTTCCATTTGGCTCTTTCTAAATCAAGGGACAAGGCTTCAATCTATGATTGCTGCTCCTAGATGATCTCTCTAAGCTCTGCATTTGTCGGTTCTGTATCTGTCTCATCATCATGAAGGAGAACGAATTCGGTCTTTCATTCACCTGATGGCTCACCTGAGGGCCCCTCCTCATGCATTGGCTCCTTACCTCTATCCTATTCCTGTGTCGTCGATGCCGGAAGCGAGGCCCCTTCCACCCCGGGTGGAGATAACACTCGCTTTGCTGCTGCAAACAAATTCCTACTGCCTCTCTGATAGGTGATGAATTCTGGCACACTAGCAATCTCATGGCGCTCATAACCTCATAGTCCGATGAATGCTCAGATGCCATGACTACTATATAAAATACCTTTGAGGACAAGAGGACTGTTGTTTATGAACTGTACTTAGGTTGCCTTTTGATGATGGTGTTGTTGGGTGTTGTTTTGATATCTGCCACCAAGGGGAACAATGAAACAAAGGGAGTATTAGGAGGGGAGTAATGTAATGGGAATAGGAGTTGTAGGGAGAATTTTGTTTAGGGATATGTAGGGGTTATGGGTATTTTGATAGGTTAGGGTTTGGGGTTTTAATAAGGTAGGGTTTGGGATTTTTATTGATCAATAGGAGGAGGGGAAACATAATATGAGTTTGGTAGTGTTAGGGTAGTGATAATAGAAAAAATGTCACAGGGGAACAAGGGAAAAATATAAGAGAAAAGGGGACCTTGGCATCAACAACAAAATTGCACAACCCTAGCAAAATGGCCCTTTTGTGTTTTCTAGTGTTTGCTTTATAAGTTTTGTTGCATTTTAATCAAAGGCATAAAAATCACCATATCTTTATCAAAATTTGATGAGAAAGCCTTGATATAGAGCCTACCTGTTGATTTGAGGGGTTTCACATGCAACTTGAGGCAATTTGGCACATTCTGGGTGCTTTATCTCTGTGCGCCGCACCATGGTTATATGCGTCGCGCTCTGGTTATATGCACCGCGCTCCTCCTCCTGTGCATCGTGCCCTTTTCCAGGTGACTTTTGGAGGCCTTCACGGTGTCCAAATTGGGTGCAAGATAGGTCGTTGGAAAGATATTTGAGTCTAACTTCTAACCCAACTAGAATTTTTCAATTTGGAGAACCTTTTCCCTGTCAAAAATCAAATCTCCCAGGACTGGTCAAAATGTGCCCAGTGAGGCTGCCTCAAGGCAAAGTGCTGTTGCAGTCGACTTTTGAAGGTGTTCCTCAACTCCAAATTGAGCTCATGATAGCTCATTGGAAATATATTTGTGTCTATTTATCATTTTAGGCATCAAAAAAGTCATTTGGCCAACCAAGCTAGGAGAAAACTTTATTTTCCTAAGGTCACTACAGAGGTGTATCAATTCTCCCAAGGCGATTGTATTTTTGACATTTCTCTAAAATCATGACACATGTGTAAAAAGTGAAGGATTTTTTTCTTCCTTGGCTTGTTGTGGACAAAACCTCTCTTAGTTTTCCCAAATTCATCTTTTCTTGCTTAGAAATATTGTTTGAGTGAAACCTACCCCGATGTGTGGAATAAGAGATTTGTCGAAATGAAGCGAAATGAAGGGGATAGGGAGCTTCTAAATTCTTGAGGAAATTTTGGGAAGTAGGGAGGGATGTTAGGAAGTAGGGGAAAGTGGAATCTCAAAAATTGAGTGAGGGGAAGGGGTCCAAAAAGGCAAAACACAGGTCCAGCCTAGAAAATTGTCAAGTTGTAGCAAGAAACTAGGGTTTGTGTGAAAAATGAGGAATTTGGGGGATCTCGGTGATGGGAAGTGTTTGATAAGGTAATTTAAGGGATAGGGGAAGGTGTATGAACATCAAATATACAATTTTTTCCAATGATTTGACCATCCAAGAGAAATTGCCTTCAAAACCCTAGGAGAGGGAAATGACCTTACCTAGGCACAACTGAAGCATGAACAAGGTGTAAAATGACCCAGTGGAACTTGACATGATAATGAAAAACCTTTGAATGATGGTACACTCAGCTGAATGGTGACATGGACCGAAATTTGGACAACTTTGGAAGGAGTACAAGCAAACCCTAGACCTAATGCCTAGTGACCAAATTTTGCTTGAAGACTCACTAAAATGACAAAATTTGACCTTGACACCTTAAAATCACTTGTGTAAGAGCATGTTTGATCACTGGAGGAAGGCTGCAAAGACGGACACTAACACTCGAAATACCTATGTAATTAACTAAACTTTACTTTACGACGTAGTCAACACCGTCCCTTCATTATCACTGGAAGGGGGTTCAATGAGTAGACTATATTATGGGCTAGATCTTCTGTTTCATCTAAAGAATCTCCCACTTTGCATAGCCCCAAACATCAAGGTAACTAGATAACCCTCTTTTCACATAACAACATTTTAATCACATTATTTAATGATTTCAAATACTTACCTTGCAGTCCTTTAAAGAGCCTTCGTTCCGCTTCACTATAGCTAATATTCCTATCAATCACGAAATAAGTCACAAAACTTCCCAATGTGTGATCAATCTAGTGATCACAGCCTGCGCAATATTGCTTTCTAATGCTTTGAGATGTCATACTAGCTCAGGGGTCCACACTATATGACCGTTAAGTCACCACGTCCCTTTACTATCATCCAATCTAGACAACCACGCATATAGTTCTTCGAGGAAGAAAAAGAAGAACATGTCAGTCTTGTATGTGTATAAAAATATATGCAACCACTACTCTTTGGACAATTTAGCGCTCCTTTTCTCTTGAGCCGCGAACATGTGAACATTTTGATCAATCCACTTGTAAATCTCTTTCTTCGTAGGGAACCATTTATCACACATCTCTTAGATAGATCCCGGTCCTAGCAACATAACCATTTACTGGCTTAAGGGGGCATGACCGAGGTTCAGAGTTGTTCACACCAACCAACAAAGCCCTAACTGCTGGCTGAAGTAGCATTGGGGGATGCTAGAACCAAGCATTTAGAGACATCGTGATAAGTGATCTTACCTCTTGTAGCTTAGATTTTCCTTCATGCAGATCGATATCCTTCTATGGTCTGACACTTTAAATCGAAAGAAATGGCTTCTAGACCTTCACAAAGGTCTGTGATCAGTCTTACAGACCCTAAAGAGGAAAATCATCCACTTTCATGCACTAATTACTAAACCTAGACCTACCTTCACGTAGATCTACCCAATTTGTCAAAAATCATAATAGAATTAACCCTTAACTTCACAAACACAGACAATCACATAATTCATGCATAAATATTATAGATTCAATAGATTCATGCAGAAATTACACATTATTTCATGGAAAATACGTTAGTAAGAGACATAACATAACATTAACATAATTCATAGTAATACTCAGATGCAAAGTATTTCTTCATAATCAGTCTTTATTAATCTTCAATCTTCAAATTACAGACTCCTTGTTATAGATCCATTTGGGAGCATCACTCCCATAATTCAGATTAGTGTTATTGGGGCTCATCAAACCCTAATTTAGTTGCTAATTTCCCTAGACAAGTCAACATTTTGAATGCCTCCTTCCCTGAGAGTTTCTTGGCCTAAATCCTGATAGAAATACCTCCATGAGGGACCAGTGCAACCTTGGATAGGGGTAAGTGTGTTTCAGTGTAGGTAGGCCCATGTCAGGGTGCTTTCCAAAGTACTTAGGCCCACTTTGACTTGCATTGGGCAATGTTGAGTGAAATTCACATAGGGTTCTGGAAATATTCTTATCTTCTAGATCCATCTAGAAGATTCCCACACTTATCATCTCATATGAGCTCGAAAATGGATGAAGAATGAGTTAAGTAACCTCCTATCCTCTCATCCCTTCCTCCATGGAAATTATCTCTAAGTTTGGAAGGTCATTCAATGCCCTCATTTATGACCAAACCACCATCATTTGCCTATAAATTGAGCACTCATCTAAGTGATCAAGGGTTGGACTTTGAGAATTTGGAAGGAGATACTGTTGGTGTGAGGTTTGAGATTGTAAAAAAGTATTGTTATGCTACTAAAGTGTTGTGCTTTTGATGTGATGTTGGTTGGAACCCAAGCTGGAAGAGTGACAATGGATTAGAATTCATTGTTGTAATTCTTCCTTCTACTTAGTAAAGTTGTTTACACCTTTTCCCATATTCTTTTCTTTATGTGTGATGATTATATGTGTAAATGCTTTCGATTCCTTTTTCTTATAGTAGATAGATCTCCTTCTTTGATCGGTTTTTTGTCCTCTGTTTATGATTATAGGTACTTGTTGAGCGAGTTAAGTTCGAGAAGGAGCGACAAGAGCCATACAAAGGAGACAAACGGAAAGTGAAAGATAAAAAGTAGGTCCCTTGTCTTATTTATCTTCTATATAAAAAGGTTAATCGCTTTAAATTTGTTGTTCTAGGTGTAGCTACCCACCTAGGGAAATTGTGTTTATCCGTGATGCAAAATTCCACATAACAAATTGGCGACTCCGTTGGGGATCGATCATCATTCTGGGTAGTTTAACTTAATCCTATTACACCCTAGTAGACTTTACTTACTTCCATTGATCTTGTTTCAACCTTCTAGAAGTGTTTTTTGGCAAAAAATTGTGCTTTCAAACCCTTAGGGTGGCCTCTCTGGCACCAGCGTAAGTCTGGTCAAGATATAGAGCATTGTAGAGCACCCCTCGCTTGAGGACAATGCTCTGAAGCACATTGTCTCCCATTCAAGGCTGCTTTGATCCTCCTTAGGCAAAAAATCCCTCTTTTGACTTGATCTTTCCTAAATTTCCTTCTGTTTCTACTTGCTGAATGATCAATGATGTTTGTCTACCTGAAATCAATTTGTGATTCCTCTCCCAACCCTACTTTGGCCTTGATTGTTTAGTGTTTCTTAAATGGTTTCTTTATCACTATCAATTCATTGTCAAAGTTAGTTTATAGTCGGTTAATCTTTTCTCAAAAGAAAGTGGCATAAAAGTCTTTGTTTCTTTCGAAATGGAACTATCATAAAGTCTTCGTTCTTGCAAAAAGATTGATTGATTATATGTGCATTAGTTTCCTTTTATTCATCGTAACATTAAGGGAACTGAAAATAAAAACTTGCATTGTGCATTAAAAGAGTTTGTGTGCGATAATAGGAATAGTTTATGGAAATTGCATTAGATGTGTTCTTTGATCTTTGATTACAAGAATATGATTGCTCTATCCCTACAGCTAAGGTTTTCATTGTCAAAATTCAATGAAAAGGATGCTTATCATATTAGTTGCATTCTAGGAATTGAAAAAATACATCACGTGGTGAACCTTGAAAGGCAAATTCTTAATCAAGATCAACTTAAAATTAACATCAATTAACCTAATGGAGCATTGTCACTAACGCAAAACATTTAGACGTTCTAGGCTAGAGACGTGTTCTAGCATCGTAAAACATAGCAGTTGTTGCTAACTTGTCTATGATACATTCTGAATGTGGTACCTCATTCCACATACATGAGTATATTGTAACTTGTCCATGTACCATCGGGTATATAGGACGATCTTATAGTACGTAAATTATATGGGAATGCTCTCACTGTTCAGTTTCGCATTAGATAGCACTAATACAGATTGGGCCTCCATGTTGTTACACATCATTTTGTCACTGTCCCTGTACTCCCCATTCCTTGATCCTGGAGGACCTCTATAGTGAACCCCACATGCTTTGTCTTCATGAAGAAACCATTGTGTCCCTCTTCATGAGGAGATAAATTCCCGTTCGCACCATTTCCACTAAAACTTTCATTTTTCCTAATTTACAAGACCAATGCTAATGGCCTTTGTCTCCCCCATGCCAATGTGCAGAGATTAGAACTACTCCTCACATCGACCGGAGCGACTAAGATGCCACCCATTCATGCCAGTCCTGTTATGGAAATTTGTTTAAATTATAGGCGAATATTGCATCTCTAGAAGCTCTGTAACGGAAGTCTGGTAAATGGTTTGGCCGGATGGGGTTGAGGATGACAGTTTGGGCTCCTTTCCCCTATAAGGATGGAACTACCTCAAGGGATAAGTCCTTCCCCAATGAGAATATGATCCATCATCCATCCATATTTCCTATATAAACCTCCCTTCTTTCCAAGCACAAACTAGTGTGAGTTTTTGGTTGAGTGTTGATGCTATTTTGGTTTGGAGTAGACAAGCAAGCTATTACTAGTTGTAGCTACCTAGTTGCGTGAGGGAGAAGTGTGATCTGGTTTGGAGTGAAGCCTAAAGGGAAGAGAGTTAAAACTATTATTAATTGAGGCCATCATGGAATGCTAGCAAAAGTGTATGGGAACTTGGTCATGTCATAGGAAGACTACAACGTCAAGACGAATGGTTGTAATCTCTCTTTGATATTAATATATGAAACTATTGATTGATTTTCTACATGTTTTGTAATATTACATATTCATGGCTTAATGTTTCTTGACTTTTTAGGTAAGTTGAATTGCAATTTGTTTATTATTATGTTTGTTGTTTGTTGTTTACTTATTTCAAGAGCTTGAAGAAGGAAGCAAGATATAGATGGAGCTAGCAAGTGAGGACATCATCAAGCATGATAATAGGACCAAGAGGTAGGTCCTCTTGATTGATTCTAACATAAGGAAATTTTCCATAGAATTTATCTATTGTGGCTAGACCCATTATCGGGCTAGAGGAATTCGTTCATGTCTGCACTTATAATTTTACTTCACCACAAATTAGCGACTCTGTTGGGGATCCCAATCCTTTTGTTTGTCTTGGATTTCATGATTTTGTGAGAACTTTTCTAGTTCCACTTTTTCCCTTTGGTTCTATTTCTTTTCTCCTGATTACTAGCCTGATTCTAAAATTCATAGTAGCAGATCTGGTCACTATTTTCAAAAAAAAAAAAAAATCCTTAGCTACCTCGATCAGCGTGCTTAATCTGCTGACAGTCGCGCTGACCAACATGAGTTGCTGAGAAATAGTCACGCCAACCAAACTTTGGTTCTTGTTGTCAGTTAGGCAGTCATGTCGATGCCTGTAAGTGAAGATTAGGGCTTGAATGCAATCTTGGCCAGTGTATTATGCTCCTGTGGTTTTGACCTTGTAGGCCTTTCAAACTGTTTTCTCCCTAATTAGAAAGCTAATTTTCGTTTGGTTTTGTTTTCTTGTTGGCTTCTCATCTTTCTACTTGATTGATTGAGTCATTGAGTGGCAAGCAACACTAGGGATTCTAGTTGGTCATCCATTCAACAGTTTGTGAACTCACTAAGTCGGGTTGTAGGTGTGCTTACTCTTTGCATTTTGTTTTGGTCCTTTTTACGACTTTGACCTCGTTTTTCACAAGTTTGAAAAGTTTCATTTGATTGCCTAAATGTTTCTTTTCTGGCATAGATTACATTTTTGGTATTGTGTTTGGTAAATTCAGTGTTTCATTGATATGAATGAACTTCTCTTCATGTTTTCATCTGCTTGAAGAACTTATTGTCTCGAAAAAAATTTCACTGAAAGATTGTATGCGAAAATATTGTTTCATTGTTTCATGAAAAAGTATGAAATTATATCTTGTTGCATTATTATGTTACAATAACTTGCATCTTTAAAAGAATAGAATTGCATCAACATTTGAAAAAGGAAGAATTTTTTTTGTTTTTGAAAGGTCTAATAGATAATTTCTTGTCAGGAAATTAGGAATTGGAATGCATATTAGTTTATTTCTTGAAAAAGTAAGGTAGTGAAATGTCATTTCATTTTCAGTTTCTTGATTGTTTTCATTTGATTGAGTAGTTTCTACCCTCTCTAGTGTAGGCATTTCATCGAATTGAAAGGGAATTGTCTCATTTAGTTGCATTTAAGATTTTTCGAGTAGCATCGCTAACACCTGAAAACTGAAACATAACTCAAGATCAACTTTAAAATTAATTCAATTAACCTAAGGCACATTTGACATTAACAATCATATCTAGAATGTCTAGGCTAGAGACGTGTTCTGACGTCGTTAAACCTAGTAGTTGTAGTTAGCTTCATAATTAGACAATGCTAGTATGAATTTGTGCTCCCTGTACCGTCGAGTATATAACGGGAGGCCTCACTAGGCTGAAATCCTTTTATCCTTAGGAAGCCGAGTCAGCCACCCTACAAACGTGATACACCGAACATAGCATTTAGGGAGATTTCCTGCTCATACTTCTTGGTTCGCCAGGAGGTATTCTGCAATTCACGGTTTCCTAGTAATCCTGTTTACCTATATCATTCAGAGCAGTCATTTGATCTTTTTGACTCATTAAACTTAAAAGACCATTTGAGCACTTATCCTTTCAAGATCATTTCCAATCAAAAGTGATAGAGTCATCTTTGCCTCTTTCTCGACTCTTAAAAAATGAAAGAGCATCAGTCTTTTATGTGTCTTAATAATTGATTACCCATGATCCAAAACACCCTATTAGTCTTTTTGAGACCAAATTGTGAGTTTCCTTAAAATAACATTTTAAAGCCTTGAAGTTATTTTTTTTGTCGACTAATACAAGGTCATCGTGCTTGAACCATCTGGTTCACCCAATTCCTCTTCTTCTCCTCTGTCTGAAAGATTGTCTAAGGAGACATTTCCTTAATTACCAGAGTCACTCGAGGACCCAAATGTTGAACTCACAATTGTTTTGAGTGTTCACCCATTGTCATCTCATCCTCCTCCTACTTTCGATACTGGGTCATCTGTTCATCTTCACTCGGAATCTCTGGGCAACCCTATTCGAACTCTAGAAAACTCGTTGATTACTGACGGTTAGCTTGGACTGGTTATCTATCCTCTGAACCCTCTAGTTGACCCTGTTGTGATATCACCACAACATCCTTATAGTTTGTACAACCAGCCAGGTGTTCCTTTGGAACTATCCCCTTGTACACATTCGGCCATTCATCATCATTTGTTTTCAAACATGGAACCTGAAGGCGATGCTCGAGTCACATCTCCGAATGAGCTCGAAGTTTCTACTCCACACACTGTTGAGGGGGAAGAATTGCAATTGTAGTTTCCTCCCGAGGGTTTCCCTTTTTTAGAAGGTATTCCTGCCAGTTTTCCAAGAAACTATGTGTCTTTAACGTGCTTATTTTCAGGTACACCTAGTGCCTCATCACTTTACCATAATCCTGTATGGGTTTCAGGCATCAGGCCTACATTAGGTCTGTTTGTTATGAACATGGCTTCCCAATAGGCTGTTACTTCAATCCCAGTGCAACCCACCATTCGTAATACTCTTGTATCATTAATCCCAATTACCCGTCAGACACAACTGGTAGTTTCAAAGATTGTCTCTGTCAGTTCCTTTGTCTCGCTAGTCAGTGCCCAGATTTTTCCACCATCTGGGGGCAGAACTTGAATGTTTCTATGGTGTCAGGTGCCACTAATGAGAGTGTCTCACAAGCTCACATGCTTGGTATAAACCAGCCCTCTTTTGATATTATTTATAACCCTACTGATCCTACTAGATCAAGCAATGTCCAGTACCAATAGGTTCAGAATCTCGTTGGTCCATCTGGATCGAGCAATGTTCAGTATTAGCAGACCTATGGGGCTCAGGTCCAATACCAAAATCCTTACCTTCCATATGGTTCTCAAGGAATGGTTAATCAACCTTACACCATCTAATCTGGGCAGTACATCTAGCCTGGCTACAACCATATTCAATTCGGTAATTTCCCGGGAACTATTCAAGTACCCTTGCAACAACAAGGACAACCACTACAATAACAAGGGTAGCGTTTGCTACTGCAAGGGCAACCTTTGTTGTAGCAAGGGCTCTTTGTGCAACAACAAGGGAAAATTAGCCTGCAACAAGGTCACATGCAACAACCGCAAGGTCAATCCTTACAATAGTTGGAGCAAGCCATGCAGTAGTAGATGCAATATGCTCCACACACCTCTCAACCCATGTCCTCGCAGGGCCAACCTCTATAGTCCCAGGGAAAAATTTTGCAACCGCAAGGTCAATTCCTGCAGCAGCAAAGCCAACTAGGGCAGCAACAACCCTTGTATACATATCAACAAGGTCAACCCTTACAGGAGTAGGGTCAAGGTCAAGCTCTACAATAGCAAGCTCAAAATCCTCATGTCCTAGGTCAATAGGTTTAGAATCCTATCGGACAAGGGCATCAGGTACAAAATCCTTACATCCAAGGGAAACAAGTATATCAACTTTATGCCCAAGTACTGTAGGTATAAAATCCTCTTGTTCAAGGACAATAGGTTCAACAGCCATATGTTCAAGGACAACAGGTCCCATATCCATATTTCCAAGGTCTATAGGCTCAATAGCCTTTTAACTCATACGTTGCTTATCAGCAACCCATGCCTGAATAGTTTCAAGGTATTCAAGGTCAAAATCCTCCCTATGGTCAAGGTAATCCACAAAAGGGGTAGCCTCAGATGCCATATGGCCAAAATCCCCCACTATGGGGCCAAACTCCCCGTCTGCAGGGATGGTATCCTCCCTGCGGGCCCGCTTATCGACCTCCCATGCATTTTAACACTCAGTTACATTTATTAGCTACACTCGAGTTGTCAAATGTATCGCGCCTTACGAATGATCTGATCCTTCATTCACCGTACTAGCCTCCGATTTCGTCCAACATACCAAGTGATTGCCCAAAGTTCGATGGGAAGGCTAAAGAGGATCCTCAGGCCCATGTGATGCCATATCACCTCTAGTGCTCGTCAAACTCGTACGTGGATGATTCCATTCGTCTCCGTGTTTTCCAACAAACCCTCATGGGTGCTGTAGTGAAATGGTACATCAAGCTACCTCAAAGTACTTACCATGACCTTAACTCATTAGCCATGGATTTCCTCATGCATTTTTAGTTTTCAAATCACTTTGAAACTGGCACCTATTTTCTCACATCGCTTAAGCAAGATATTGTGACACACATCTCTGATCACATCCATGAATGGAGACGTAGACATCACCTGATCAAAATCGAGATTGCTGATCAGTTGCTCATTGAATGGTTTACCAAATCATTCGTAGCCCCAGTTGCTCGCGATATAGCTATGGGTGGATGCGTCACTAAAGCGCAGGCCATCGCTCATGCCTAGTACTTAGATCTAGTTTACTCTTAGTTTGGAACTTTATACGAGTTATTACCCAATTCTTCACGGCCATCATCTGATCTCGTAGCATCAAAGTCACCAACTGTTCCTCCTGTCAATGGAGTTATTGGTTCAGTATCCCAGACCCCTATTAAAACTTCTTCGAAACAGAAGCCAATCTCAAATGCTATACCTAATAGTCCATCCCAGAATCCACTTGGCCCTAGTAAAGCCTCATAGGTACACACTGTCCAGTTTGCCGCAGTGGACAAATCCTCGAATGGAAAAAATAAAGGAAAAGGCAAAGCTAAAGCTAATGCCTCGAAACAGGGTCCTCCCAAATTGGCTACTGGCGAATCTTTGCAATGGAAACCTAAGTATCCCTGCCTCATTTTCGAGGAAGATCATTACACTAAGGATTGTCCTCAATGATCTGAAGTTAGTCGTCTACTCAAAGGGACCCTTGTTATCCTCAAAGATCCATTTCTGTCTCAACATACCCAAATGGTAGACCAACCCCGATTCGCTTCCTCTGGATCTCAAGTTTTCATGATGAGCACACCTGTTAATGTGGCTACCCAATCGAAAGACTATCAAAATCTAGCTCTGCCAGCTAGGAAAGAGAAAGAAGCTACACCTTCTTGTTCTACCCCGAGTTCTGGCCCTCTGCAAATTGAGCATCCTAACCCTGATTTTGCTATGTGGCCACCCTCTCGAGGTGTACTGTGAAAATCCTTGTATAATCCCAATGCCCAAGCTTCTTAACACTATAATATTGTTGAGGATTTTTCTCAAGCACCGTTAGCCATGTCGGCTCTTGAGGTACTCAAAAGCTACCCATTGCAATGGAAATCTTTACTGTCAGCTATTGGGGGAAATCAATCCCACCGATTCCAATTTGATATGTTTTGATCTAGAGAACCATGTTCCATGGCTCCCTCATCAGATTTCCTTTCTTATTCAGGTAATCATCAATGAGAAGACCATCCACCCCACTTTCATCGATGAAGGTGCTTCCACTTACATCATGTCAACCGCATGTTGGAAGACTATTAGTTCTCCTACATTGAACTAGTCTCCGAACACTTTCGAAGCTTTCGATGGGCACAATTCATGAACCTTCGGTGTCTTACCTAACCTTGCCATCGCCCTGGAAGGGAAGACAGTGCAAGTCAAAGTAGAAATTGTTGATGCCAATCTCAATTATAATCTTCTACTTGGCCGAAGTTGGACTCATGCCACGCATGCTATGGCCTCCTCTTTATTTCGTGTGATTCGTTTTCCCCATCAAGGGAAAATTGTCACCGTCGATCAACTGTCTTTCTTTGCCTCTTCCTCCTTGGATGGGAATGTTCCATGCGTCAAGCACTCTTGTGCTCCCTATGAGAGTGTGGGGGTAGGTCTCTTCAAATATTCTTCCTTAATGGGAACTTTTCCACTCCCACCTCCTCATGATGCCTCTGTCAAAATGATCTTAGTCAAATCTGATCCCTCAGTCATACCTGCACTAGATCTTGTTGATACTTGGGGTGAGGTTATGCTGATTAGTCCCGCCGAAATCAATTACGTGGAAATTATTTTGGCTTGAACTGTGCATCCTTTGATTCTCATATGTCAAATACCTCTTTCGATACATACTCTCAATCCCCTTGGCTTGAACTTTGGAATCATTTTATCCCTTAGCTGAGACCTTTCTTATTGATGAAGGTATCATGGAAATCATGTCTCTCATGGAACCACCATGGATCGATACTCATCATCGCTCCTAGTTCCTACCTCACCCAACATTTATTTCTACTACTTTCGAAGATTCCTCTTCTCCATTTTTGCCACTGATTGTTACTCATGAAGTATGGTCGAAAGGAAATCTAGGTAATATTACCCAAATGGTGTCGATTGACATTTCTATCAAACCCGGTATCATTGAACACGTTCATATTGGGGTATCTTGTTCTACAAATGAGATCAAGACATATACTCGTCTATTTTAGGAATTTTGTGATGTGTTTGCATGGTCTTACAAAGAAATGCCCAGCATTGATCCTAGCATTATGGTGCACAAAATACCAACATATCCATATGTGAAGACCGTTCACCAACGTCTTCACCCGGTGCACCCTAGGAAGGTCGTTGCCATTAAAGGTGAAGTTGAAAAGGTTCTCAAGGTTGGGTTCATGTATCCCATCCCCCTTACAGACAGGGTGTCCAATACTATCCTGGTGACTAAAAAACGAGGTACGATCTGCATTTGCATGGATTATCAAGATCTTAATCATGCATGTCCTAAAGACAACTATCCTACTCCCTTCATTGATCAAATCATTGATGCATGTGCCGGGAGCGAGATCTTTTCCTTTATGGACAATTTTTTTGGTTATAACCAGATTAATATTGCACCGACTGATCAAGAAAAAATGTTGGAGCCATGTTTCAATAGGAAATGTTCTATGCCTTTCATGATATTCGAAATATTGTCCATCCTTACTTGGATGACCTTCCTGCTCATTCTCGTAAGCACCAAGAGCACCCAAACCATCTTCGGCAGATTTTTCTACTCTGTAAACATTATTACATTCAATTAAATCTACACAAATGTGTTTTTTGCATGGAATCAGGACAACTCCTCGGCTTCATCATTTCCAAGGATGGTATTCGCTTGGATCCATTAAAAGCCAAGGCCATTGTAAATTTACCCCTCCATCCTCACTGCACCAACTCTAGAGCTTGCAAGGAAAGGTCAACTTTCTCCATCGTTTTATACCCAACTATGCCAGGCTAGGGACAGAATTTACATAGTTGCTCAAATAAGGAATGCCCTTTGCATGGGATGAAGTGACCCAAAAATCCTTTGATGATCTCAAGGCCATCCTCGTAAATGCTCCTCTATTGCATCCACCGGACTATTATCGAGATTACTTCCTTTACCTAGTCGCGGCCCCTAGCACCATTGCTATGGTCTTGGTCCAAGATGACGACGAAGGCATCAAACATGTAATCTACTACCTTAGTCAGAATCTCCTCGACACTGAAACACATTATGCACATGTTTAGAAGTTGAATTTGGTTTTCATTTAGGTTGTTCAATGCTTTCAGCACTATATCCTTTTACATATGGCTACAATTATTTCTGAATGCAACCCTATGACCTATATCCTGACTCGTCAGTTGCTAGGGCAAAAATATTATAAATGGATTGTCATCCTGTAAGAATTCAATTTGGTCTTGACTATAGCCAAATCTAAGAAGTCACTTGTTTTCACCGAATTTATTTGTTCCCTTCCCTCCAAGGCTCTCCTTGCTGGTGCAAATGAACAACTTCCAGATGAGACCCTTTTCTTGATTAGCACCCTTGATCCATGGTACGGTGATATCATTGCGTATCTCGAAACATCCATGTTTTGGTCTGCGTTGACCAAGGATGATTGACGAAGGATTCGGCATCATTCCCCACCCTACCATATTATTGGTGATACTTTACACTGTGTCAGTGTCAATTTAGTTCTTCGTCGATGCCTTACGATCAAGGAAGTTGAAAGAGCTCTTAATGAGTACCACTCCGGGGCATGTGGTGGTCATATGTTTGGTTACGCTACAACTCAAAAAGTCCTTCGCGCTAGTTATTTCTAGCCGTCCATATTCAAGGATTGCATTCTTGTTGTTTTTAAATGCCACGAATCCCAAATTTACCAATGCAATATGCACGCCCCACCCACTCACCCACACCCAATCATTACCATTGGTCCCTTTTCCAAATGGGGCATCAATTATATGACATGTAACAATAATTCGGCTGGGGGGCATGGATATATTATCGTTGTTGTGGATTATTTCACTAAATGGGCTGAAGCAATGCCTACATATTCTGTAGATGGTAAGATGATGGCTCAATTCCTTTTTAATTATGTTATTTCCAGGTTTGGCGTACCCCAAGCCATTCTCACAAACCATGGCTTCCATTTCAGAGATTACATGACAGCTGAGCTGACATCTACATTGGGCTTGCACCACGATGGCTTGACCCCATATTACCCTCAAGCCAACGACCAAGTTGAAGCCATGAACAAGGTCTTGGTCACAACTCTTCAGTGTACTATTGGGATGCACAAGTCCAATTGGCATCTCATGCTTTTTTCAGCTTTGTGGGACTACCGAACCTCAACCAAAGACGCAATTGGTTTCACACCATTCTAGCTGGTCTATGTTCTAGAATCAATATTGTCAATCGAATGCGATATTCCTTCACTCAAGTTAGTTTTTGAACTCCTCCCTGAAATGTCACCTGAAGAGGAATGCCTCTTATATTTAGAACGACTGGACGAGACTCATTGTCTCGCTACCTTGGTCATCGAAGCACAAAAAAAATGGGTCAAATCCCATTTTGATTAGTTGGTCTCCCCTCGCGCTTTCTCTAAGGTGATTTGGTCTTATTATACAACCAAGCTAATGCTAAGCTTGGGTCAGGCAAGCTCGAACCTATGTGGCATGGGCCCTACATCGTGAAATGTGTTTTACAAATAGGATCCTATGAGCTTATTGATTATGAAGGAAATCCTCTTAATAAGCCCTGAAACAGGCTTTACCTAAAAAAGAACTATTCTTAGGCCATCTTGCATAGTTACTTATGTACATTAGTGAGTGATTCATTTTTGTACAACATTGTTTTGTTTGATAGTTTTCAAACAACTTTCCTGTTTACTATGCTTCTCTTGCTTTGCAGATGTCTATAAGTCCTCACATTGGTCTCACTAATGGTGCTTGTCATAGTACCCGGAACTTATCATCCATGGCATGGGATATTTATGACCCTAAGTTGATTTGATTGACCTTCAAGGTATGTCGTAGAACCAACAACATTGTTGAATATAGTGTGGTCATCAAACTGTTGTTAGAAGCCATCGATCTAGGCATTAGAGAATTGGTTGTCAACCTGGATTCACAGCTTGTCGTCCTTCAACTCAATGGGAAATATTCCATTAGGAACCCTCAAATATTGAGAACGTATCTCCGTATCCATCTATTGGAAAGGCATTTTGATTATATTGCATATCATCATATTCCTAGACGGATGAATACATTGACAGATGCAGTAGCTAATTACATGTTGGATAGACATTTACAAAACATGTAAAAGATAAGACAAACCATTTGTACCATAATAGACAGGAAAATACAACATATATATATATATATATATATATATATATACTTATATATATGGTGAAAATGTTTAATACATCGGAACCCCAAAAAATAATATGCGTGTCTAAAATAACATCAGTGGCTTGCAAGCCTCCTACATTTGTGGCATGCAGGCCTCAAAAAATCAGCATGGACCTAGGAACTAATCAGCATGGTGATCATGGTAGCATGAGACAGCTCATGCAACATGACTCAGCAATCGAAGGATCCGATCTAAGACTCCCACCGTGTATCTCTGGTATTGACGGGGAATGTATCCTACTCGAGCATACTCTAGGATACCATGAGTTAACCCCTCAAGGTTCCTCGCGATATCCTCCTCGTTTTCACTCCCTTCCTGATAAGGAGCAACATCATCGATAGGGCAGGGGACGTGCCTGGCTATCAGGGACATCCCTGCTGGCCACTCTGGTCCAACATCTGCATGAACAAGAGAAATGTTATAAGAACATATATACCAAAAACAATTAAAAAATATCAAAATTAAAAATTTGATTTTTTACCTTCGTCATTGAAGTCCTCTCCATCTGGTAAGGGCATGTCTGGATCTCCATAGAAATCAATGTCGTTTTATGGCAAGTCCTCCACGATGATCTTCTTTCATCGTAGCCATGAAAATAATGCAGGTTGGTATGACATATGCTAACCCCTAGTGATCCTGGGCATCAAACAACTCCAGGGGGCCATCCAGAGATCGCGTGGCATAAGAGGATCTACTTCAGTCATCTGATACTAGAAAAGTGGTACTCATTCTAGGAAAAAGTTCTCAAGTATAGATCTAAAGCAAAATTGCTTCAAATTCCCCGCCTTAGCTTTGACAACTAGAACTTGATGTTCATTTTCATGGCCTCTACCCAGTTGAAGATCGTAGGAGTTGGTTAGTCAATAGCATAAAGGAACTTCGACTTGTTAGTCTAATGTTCCACCTGGGACACTGCCACTATGTTTATAGTCAATAGAAGCACCCTCAATGTCAGAATCTGCACACTAGAAATCTCTATCTTCCCACTCTTGGATTTCAGGGCCTTAGGGAAGTGTTCGGCAAGCAAGGAAGATATGCTTGCCCCAATCGGACATGACCCATACAAGTTCACTAGCTCCCCTCTGCTGGATAGTCCAGTGATGAAGTATATATCTGAAGTTTTCAACTCTAGCTCCTAGTTTCCAATGACAAAAATCTCTCGATTAATGTCCCAAAGACTAATGAGGTATCGAAGCAACTCGGGATGGGCCCGCATCCCTGGCATAAGAAAGAATTTGAGGAACCCACAAGCCCTCAAAGCCTCTAGGCAATTTGGGTCATTCATTGCCTGGGTGTCAACATCTCCATGTTCCAGTTCTTTCCAATCCACCATTTTTTAGCAATTCTCTCCTACAGGAGCCATTAATTTGAGTCAATAATCATCCATGGCACATAAAATTCAAGTTTAAACGGTCGGTTTTTGAGAAAATAGGGTTTTTCCCTATCCATAGCATCGAAGCACCTATTTTAAAAATATTTGTGCCGATCGACACAGATGGCTTTTATAATCACCCTCGGCGAGCGTGATTTCGTGCCGGGAAATCGCACCGATCGAGGGCAAAAAAGATTTTCAAAAAACTCCTTAAAAATCTAAAAAAGGGGCAAAAAACTGAAATAAAAAGCATGAAAATGGAGCTCAGGGCTTCAGTTATTACCTGGAACTAGTGGCTCGTCGATTGACCTCCTAGATCTCTCCCAATTTTCTCCAGAACAATTAAGGAAAAAGTGGGTAAAAAGTCTTCACAGCAAAGGTAAAATAGTAAATGGTAAAAATATATTTATTTTTCCCCTTTTTATTCATTTTTTCTTGAAAATATCAGGTTTTGTAAATATCTTGACCTATTTTGCCTCAACCACTCAATAATGCACTTTACCTTACTTGTGCAGCGACATGTGATCGATGTTCAACGATGATGATGAGTCATGTTTCAGCTCTTTTCTCGACTCTTTAAACTCATACGAAAAGATCATGGAGCAATTTTTCCCTTTTTGACTCATTAAAGAGAATAAAAATGGGGGGTCCGCTTTCAGCTCTTTTCCGACCCTTTAAAAGAGAAAAGATGGCTGAGCCCTTGTCATTTCGAACTCATTAACGGATGCAAATTGTCATACGCCCAGTATAAGTTTAC
Source organism: Pinus taeda (assembly GCA_000404065.3). NCBI lineage: Eukaryota > Viridiplantae > Streptophyta > Pinopsida > Pinales > Pinaceae > Pinus > Pinus taeda. Next base: position 143,922 of record APFE030526785.1, read on the forward strand.
CCTTTTTTCGAGCTGGGAGGTAATATTTATAAAAAAGGTACTCCTTGACTGAAATGGTTAAGTGGTTCTCTCAAGTATTTTTTCTACCTTTTCAGGCTCAAGAGACACAACTGTACAAAAAGGGACCATATGGAGTTTTCTTTTACATGTCTTTTTCAAACTCTCTAAACATGAAAAATATATCGAGTTACACCTTTGTTGGACTCGTTAAACTATTAAACGACATTAGATTCATCATCATGACGGATGTGAGCTTCTCCTTCCTAGGGCTCGTTAAACTTACTAGGTCGGATTCGTCCAAGGGATGAAATTACAGTGCAAGAATATGTTATCCCCTTCAAGCTTGCAATTAAAAAATAATTGGGGTACCTTCCAGAAATGGTGGGGGAAAATTTGGAAATATATCATTCGTGTTAGCAGCTCACTCTTGAACATGACACTCTTTGCTTCGTGTTGGGTTGGGACATCCTCCTTTGTATCATTGACCTTCTTGGGTTTGGGACGTTCATCTTTTCCTTCCATCTAATATTTTCCATGTCATCATGACCTCTGATCCTATGGATCCAAAAGCTGGCAAACTCCCAGTTGTGTTGCTAATATGTTCAAGAGTTTTCCTTTTGTAGTTACATTAACCTTTTATTCTTTGTATCATCCAAAATCATTTTGCATCATCTCGTCTCGCATCGATGATGTGAGATTCATTATGGCCCTCCTTAGACATGGTTGCTTTCTGTCGACTTGAAATCATTATCTGAGAAGTTGACCGAGAGACTCCCTTCCAGTACCTTAGAGTTTGCATGCCCTAATGGCATGTTCTTTGCACTTGACGACAAGTTTACATCATTGGCTTTCGATCGAGTTCTTTTTCGGATGTTCAACTTCATTTCCTGTATTCACATTCTGTGAATTGTGCTGATAGTACCTTGAGGACCATTGTCATTATTGGTGGTTTCTCTCACGCTTGTTAACAGTTTACATCATTGACTGGTAATCAAGTGACTTTCTAGCATGTTCGATGTCAACACATCTATTCGCATGCTAGGATCTATACTTTGATCGGGTCGTGTTGGAGCACAAGACCCTGGACTCAGATCACAAAAGTCTAGGTTGTGAGGTGATGTGACATGGTGATGATGATATGCATGTCTCTTTCAGATGGATGGATGCAACCAGACCATGAGTTATCATATGTGATCCTTCTCATTATTGGATGGCTGCAACCATACGTTGGTTTCGTTATGATCCTCTTTGACAAATGGTTGTGCCCATACCTGGATCTATTTACATGATAATTCTCTAGATGGTTGTGTCCATGCCACAATTAATGTATCATTTGATAGAGATCTCAGTATATGTATATGTATCTGTACTTTCTTTTAGGTTTTCCGATGGCAGAATACGGTTCCCTGCACTGGTTTATAAAGTATTTCATCCCTCACTCCAGCTCGACCTTCACGCTTTAGGGGGCATCTGTTACACAAAATTTTGTCACTGTCCCTATACTCCTCATTCCTTGATCTTGGAGGACCTCTACAGTGAACCCCACATGCTTTGTCTTCATGAAGAAACTCCCATTGTGTCCCTCTTCATGAGAAGATAAATTCCCATTTGCACCATTTCCCCTGAAACTTCTGTTTTTCCCAGTTTAAAATACCAACGCTAGTGGCCTTTGTCTCCCCCACACTGATGTGTAGATATTAGCACTACTCCTCGCACTGATCGGAGCAACTAAGCTGTGTTCCAGTTGTGTTTGTCTTGTTATGTATTTTTTTTTTAAATTAGAGTCGAAGCTTCCAGCTCTAGAAGCTCCGTAACGGAAGTCTGGTAAATGGTTTGGCCAGATGGGGTTGAGGATGATAGTTTGAGCTCCTTTCCCCTATAATAATGGAACTACCTCAAGGGATAAGTCCTTCTCTCATGAGAAGAGGATCCATCTCCCATCCATATTTCCTATATAAACCTCCCTTCTTCCCAAGCACAAACTAGTGTGAGTTTTTGGTTGAGTGTTGAAGCTATTTTGGTTTGGAGTTGACAAGCAAGCTATTACTAGTTGTAGCTATCTAATTGTGTGAGGGAGAAGTGTGATTTGGTTTGGAGTGAAGCCTAAAGGGAAGAGCTTTAAAACTATTGTTGATTGAGGCCATCATGGAATGCTAGCAGAAGTGTGCAAGAACTTGGTCTTTTTATAGGGAAACTGCAACATTAAGATGAATGGTTGTAATCTCTCTTTGATATTAATATATGAAACTATCGATTGATTTCCTACATGTTTTTTAATATTAAATATTCATGGCTTAATGTTTCTTGACTTGTTAACTAGGTTGAATTTCCATTTATCTATTATTATGTTTGTTGTCTATTGTTTACTTGTTTCACAAGCTTGAAGAAGGAAGCAAGAGATAGTTGGAGTGAGCAAGCGAGGACATCATCAAGCAGGATAAGCAGACCAAGAGGTAGGCCTTCTTGATTGACTCTAATCTAAGGAAATCTTCCATAGAATGTATCTATTGTGGCTAGACTCATTATCAGGCTAGAGGAATTCATTCCTGTCTGCACTTATAATTTTACTTCACCACACACATACTTTCGGGTATATACGGGAGGACAACACTAGGTTGCTATCCATCCTTAGGTAACTGAGTTGGCTACCCTGTACATTGTGATACACTGAACACAACATTCAGGGAGATTGTATACCCATACTTCTCGATTCACCAGTAGGTATTTTGCAGTTCACAGTTGCTTGGTAAACCTTTTTCCCTAGCTTACCCCTTTTTGTTTATTTCTTTTTTGTAATAAAATCAGTCGGAAATCATGGAGGAAAATCAACCCTTACCTTGTCGTTCATGGAGAGCAGCGAATAACCTCTTTTACCGCCCAAAGCTACAACCATCTGGTCGAAGCAGTCTCATTTTACTAGATCCAGTACTTCACAAACATCTAGTTCTTCATCTAAATTACTAGAAACACCTATACCGGCAAGTATTATGACTCCAATTACTCCTACAGTTGCTCGTACATATGTTAATGAAGTGGAATCTCCACAATTACCTGAGGAAACTAGAACTGAATCTAGTGAAATGGTAACCCAAGTTGTTCAACAATAAGTTGATTCTAAACCTGAAGTTGTTCAACAAGAAATTACTTCTGAACATGAATCTGTTCAACTAGAAGTTAATCCTGAACCTATCATTGTTCAATCAGAAGTTACTTCTGAACCAGAAGTTGTTCAAGAAGTCCAACCTGAACTTGTTCTTTTACCAGAACATTTGGATCTTGAGGTTGAACAATCAGAAGTTGTTACCTTACTGGAAGAAGATCGACTGGTACATCCTCAAACATTCGTAATTGTTGAAACTTCCTCTTTATCTTAGCAACAAATACTAGAAATCTATTATCGACCAGATGGTGAAATTCTTCCACCTGGTTTGATTTTGATAGAAGAGAAACATAAGCTAGAATCACCCAGAACTCCATTCCATTTTGGAACTAGACTTTATCTTTATCCTTATACTCCTCATTTCACTACTCCTTTTGATCTTGATTAGTTTCAGACACCCGTTGATTTGTTAGGATTTATTTGGACATTTGACTATGGCAGAGTCAACATCCCAGACCATACCATCTTTTATGGCTACGACAGAATATTTTGTCATAACTTCTTCAATGTTTACTGTGACACCTAAGTCACACTTGTATGGTGTTCTGTCCATCCCATCGGGTTACCAATATCTATCGGGAACCCACTCAGGTGTTTCTTCTAGCCCTTGGTCTTCACCAATGTCCTCTACTAGAATTTTATCTAGTTCTTCATTAATGGATACCAAACAGCTAGACTCATCAAGTTCATATCAAGTTGGTTCATCTAGTTACTACCATATGTATACGCTTTACACTGGACTACCCCCATATGGAGAGCAATATGCACATTCTCCTTATCCTCCATTTTCTGGGGGGCAACCATATGTCGATATGTCGTCATCTTTAGGTCAGCCTAGAATGACTGTCTATCAGTGGTAGCCAACAATGCCTGTTCAACCTAGGCTTGTGTATCCATCAAAACCTATGCAATATGTCTCATCCATACCTACAACACCTGTTGTTACAGCGTTACCGCAGTCACAAGCTCAGATTGTTCTATCTCAACTTGTGAAAGTTGGCCCTTCAACCTCAGACCCCCAAGTTTCAGGTATATAGATTCAGCCTTCTCAAGAAGTTTTACAACAACCGCTTGTGTCTGGAGTCCAAAAACTTCAGGATAGTTTACCTTTTACTCGAATGACTCCGACTTCCACCGGTTTAGCGTATTCACAACTTGTTCAACCTTACATTGGTGGGAAACAATCGTTAAATCAACAACCATTGTATCAACAACAACAACAGTTTCTTCAATAGCATTGGCAGCCCCAATATCAACAATAACAATTCCAACAATACCAACCTCAACCTAGACTTGGTCAACAAGCCTATGCTAGGTTTGGTCAGCAACAAGTTTATTTATTTCCTATTCAACAAGCCTATGCTGGGTTTGAACAACAACAAATGTATCTCGGTGCTTAACAACAACCTTATGCTAGATTTTCTCAACAAACTTACCCTTATCAAGGTTACTAGCAGCAGATGCCTTACGCTAGTATGCAGAGGCCTATTGCCTAGGAAATCCCATCTCACCCTGGATATTCTCAGCCTGACCTCAATAGACAGTTGCCTTTCATTTCGACACTTGAATTACCCTATCTAAACTGGCTCACCAATGACCCAATTCCTTATGCACATTAGTGGTCAGTGATTCCTCATAAATTACCTTTCGATATTACAAAATTCAATGGAAACCATAGATAAGACCCATCCAACCACGTCATGACGTTTCATTTATGGTGTTCATGAAACTCCTTGAATGATGATTCAGTTAGACTACATCTTTTCTAGAGAATGCTTACTGGTCCGGCTGCTAAGTTGTACATTGAGTTAACATGAGTTTCTTTCGATAACTTCAAAACCTTAGCTACCATGTTTTTAACCCACTTCTAGTTACCCATATGATGTGAGACTGGAACGAAACTATTAACCAACTTTAAACAGAGTACTTCTACTCATATCTCTATTCATATTCATGAGTGGCATCGTTGTCATCGAATGGTGAAGACTTATGTTCTTGATCAGCTTTTGGCTGAGTGGTTTATAAAATCCTTGCTACCATCTATCACTGAGGATGTGGCGAAAGGTGGAGTTGTCACTAAAGAGAAATTGATTGCTTGTGCCCAATATTTGGACTCGATTTATACACAGTCTCGCACACTCTACCATAAGATCCCGAATGCACCCCGACCAGCTTTCATTGTTCCTCCTCCACCATCGAGTAAGGACTCTCATGTCAGTGATGGTGTGATTGGTTCTTTGAGCACACAAACGGTAGCTAGATCGTTTGGTCAAACACTTTTCATTTCCAATCAAACTACAAATGCACCTGATAACATTATTGCTTCCGAAATCAATGTCGTGCCATCTGACAAAGGCAACAATAAAAAGAAACCAGGAAGCAAGAATAAGGGAAAGAATAAGAAGAAAAAAAATAATTCCCCTCAAGAGAAATCATTTGATTCCTCTCCTTTGGATAGGAAACCTCGTTACCCATGTTTGATCTGTAACGATGAGCATTTTACACGAGATTGTCCTCACCGCTTCGATGTCTCAAAGCTTATGAAGAATTCTAATACATATGCAGTATTGACTGATACTTTTCCAAAACCAAAGACAAATATGGTTGCTACAAACCATGCTTCCACTTCCCAAGTGCTTATTCTATCTACCTCTAAGCCTAAAATCGAAGTTTTGGTGTCAACACGAAGTAAAGATTATGGAAATCAACTGTCGTCATCAAATAACCAGGCTGATCAACCTAACTCTTTGACTTAAACTTTGACTAATCCTATTCCACCACCTATTGCACCAAAGTTAACAATAAAACCACCTAAGGGAGTTGTACATAAATTGACATTTAACCCTTGAGCTCGAGCTACATAGAATTATAACATAGTAGAAGATTTGGCTCAATCACCTTCTGCTATGTTGACACTCAAGGTGCTTCAAAATTGTCCCTCCCAAAAGCAAGCTTTGTTGTAAGAAATTGGTGGAATCGATCCAACTGATTCCAATCTTTTGGTTTTCAACCATGCGGGTTATACACCATAGTCACCAGTGCAATTAGCATTCCTGATTCAAGTAAATTACTTGAATAAGCTTGTTCATTGAACTATTATTGACGAGGGGGCATCTACTTGTATTATGTCTATGAATTGTTGGAAAACACTTGGCTCACCACCTTTTTCACATTCACCAACAACATTAAAAACTTTTGATAGTCACACATATACACCTTGTGGAATATTGAGTAATCTGCAAATTTAACTAGGAGGAAAAACAGTAACTGTTGAAGTTGAGGTTGTTGACGGACCCCTTGACTACAAAATTTTCGTAGGAAGACTATGGGTTTATGCTATGGCTATTGTGGTTTCAACATACTTTCATACGATTTCATTCCCTCACAAGGGTGGAATCATAGTTATCGACAAACTAGCCTTCTTCACCTCTAGTTCATAGGCTATTGAAAGCATTCCGTTGGTACATGGACCCCCGCTATCTCTTCAAAACATTGTTGTAGATCCCTTCAAGGATCTTTCCCTAATTGGTACTTTTTCACTACCGTCACCATCAAACTTGGCGAAAGTGGCAAAAATTGAGACTTGCAACATGATATCTTCCACTTCATATGACTTAAGGAGGATTACTAATAGTTCTGAAGTTGATAGTAATATTGAAATCATGATGCTAAGCCCTATTTAACTTGCATAGCAATCAATATTTTTGGCTTGTGCGGTGAACCCAAATCGATCTTCACCAATTGTATGGGTAGATTTCTCATTATAATATGGTACTTCCTTCGATCCATTTTCACATATATTTTCTATTGATGAAGGAATCGTCCAATCAATGATGAGGGAAGAAGAACCATGGGAAGATTATCATCATCGTTCCCATCTTCCAGATTTCATAGAATATTATTCAAATGAACTTAACCACCCTTCAATTGTTGATTTCCTTTCGAATTCTATTTTCATAGATACAGTAGATTCCGATCAATGTTGGAAATACTCAGAAGGGGGTGAATTAGTATCCCTTTTCAATTGTTATTTTTTTTAGTTAAATAATTTATATTTAGAACACAAAGTGAAGAATAAATGATTTTATTAATATAATCTTTACAATAAATCAAGTACAATGTATATAGGGCTCCAACCAGTTGCTAAGCACCAACTTGGAATTTTTTGTGAGGCTCCAACCTTCAAGGCACCAACCTTGGATTTAGGAGCACCATCTCCAAGGAAACCAATCCTTCCAATTCTGAGGCACCAACCCCAAGGGCTCCAACCCTCTGCTATATATTGTCTAGATATGTTTGGTAGTTATTCTCTTCTCCCAACATCTTCTTCATTGGATTATGTCTATCTACACCTTCACTGCTACATCAATGACAACCTCCAATTTGCAAAGTTACCTCATGATGATTTCAAATAGGCATCATGATCTCCAATAATGTTTCCAAGATTTGTTGAAACTTTCCAACCAGATATATGCACTAAGCCTCAATGTATGCACAAAAGAAATTCTATGTTTTCAAGCCTCTATTCTTTACTATTGTGGTAACTATTTCAAGCGTGACTGCTTCTTACTGTTCTTGCTATCGTGATCTCTTACTTCCCAGAACCAAACTCACAAACGCTTCAATGTTGCTTCTGGCTACTGCTCCCTTCAAACAATGTCAAATGAAACCTTATTTTTCCTCTTCACAGAATTGTTCTACAGGTTGCGTTATGTACTTGATTAATTCATCACATGTCTGAGCCTTTCAAAGATTAACCCAATCAATAGAATTGCTTTGTCCTTCGGCTTCCTCCTATCTTGTTGGACCTTTGGCTTCCTTCTCTCCTGCTAGACCTTCAGCTTCCTTATGTCCTACTGGACCTTCTTCTTCCTTCTATCCTGCTGGACCTACAGCTTACATTTTTCCTTTTGCTTCCTACTTCTCACTCGATCTTCTTCTTCTTTTGTATCTTCATCATCTGCCAGAACTTTGGTTTCTCGACCTTTCAACTTCTTCTTTCGTTCGCTTAATCTTCCGGCTTCCTCTATTCCTTCAAGTTCACAAGTTGTGAACTGTTACCTCTTCTCTATGATAGATGCTCGAGATACATTACCCATATGGAGGTCCCACATGCCACATCATCACCTTTAATCGCAATCGCAACTTCCGAAGGTCTTGTCATAACATATTTGATCCCCTATGACCGACGAAGTGAATGCGATATGATCTTAAGCAGTTGTTAATAAATCCGTCGGGTCCACAAACTTATCGCAATCAACAGTTTGTTGTACTTCAACTGGCACATGGATTAAAAATAGCCTTAACACCCACATTTGACTGTGATCTAAGGGTTGACTATGAGATCGATGGCTGGGATTGAGTGCAGGACTTCAACCACAATCAAGGACGTTCGTACTTTCCTACCCGTACTCTTTGGATAGCTGTTTCTCCTGTGACTTCTCTTCACTCTTACTCTTTGGCTTCTTGATCCTATTTCTTTACTAGATCTATTGCATCATTTATTGTTCAATTGCTATTCAATTGTTGTTCAATTGTTGTTCAGTTACTATTCAATTGACCTCCTACGTCATTTGTTGTTCAATTGACCTCCTACATAATTTGTTGTTCAAATGCTATTCAATTTCCCTCCTGCATCATTTGTTGCTCAATTGTTGTTCAATTGACCTCCTACATCATTTTCTATTCAATTGACCTCCTGTTGTTTAATCCACTTGGGTCCTCCATCTCATCATATCATCATATATCAAACTTTCATCACTATGAGCATTATGATCAATGGGCATCAATGGGAAATCATGTATCAAAGAATTTGCCATCACAAACACTGGTATATTGACATCAATGACAACCTAGATTAATAAGTGAAACCTGTCAAATATTGAAGAAACTATTTCTATGAATATTTTGACCAAACCTAACATTGTAGAAAACATTCATGTTGGAAAATCTTTTTCTCCACCGGAACTTGATAATTACTGTGCTCTCTTTCGTGAAATCTAAGATATGTTTTCAGGGTCATATGAGGAGATGCCAAGAATTGAATCTAGTATAGTTGAACATGAAATCAAAATGTATCCTGATATCAAACCAGTGTGACAATGCCTCCATCTTGCTCATCTAAAGAATGTTGCTGCTATTAAAATAGAATTTCAAAAACTTTTGCATGTTGGTTTCATTTACCCTATTCCTTTTACTGATTGGGTTTCCAATCTTGTTCCTGTCATGAAGAAACAAGGGACAATACGAGTGTGCGTTGATTATAGGGATGTTAATCAGGCTTGTCCAAAAGACAATTATCCTACTCCCTTTATCGACCATATTATTGATGAATGTGCCGGATGTGAAATATTCTCATTCATGGATGGTTTTTCCGGCTATAATCAGATCCATATCCGCCCAGAGGACCAATCTAAAACCTCTTTTATTTGTCTATGGGGTACATTCTCTTACAAGAAACTCCCTTTTGGTTTGAAGAATGCAGGGGAAACATTTTAGAGGGGAATGAATTATGCCTTCCATGACATCAAACATATTGTTCAACCATACCTTGAGAATTTACTTGCTCATTCATGAAAGCAGATTGATCACTCGCAGCATTTGAGAGCTATATTTTTATGGTGTTGACACTACAAAATATGACTCAATCCACATAAAAGTGTGTTTTGTGTTGGTTCTAGTCATTTGCTTGGATTTGTAGTGTCTAAGGAGGGAATTTGACTTGACCCACTTAAGGTTCAAGAAATTCTTGACTTGCCTCCACCTTCAAATCTACTTCAGTTACAAAGACTCCAAGGGAAGGCTAACTTTATGAGGAGGTTCATTCCAAATTATGCTAAAGTGGCAAAAGGATTTACTTGTTTATTGAAAAAGGGGTCACCTTTCCATTGGGATCAGGTTGCACAAGCTTCCTTTGATGCTATTAAAGATACCTTGACTAGAGCCTCATTAATGTATTCCCTGAATTATCAAAACGACTACTTCCTGTATCTCATCACTGCAAATACAACCATTCAAATCGTTTTAGTCCAAGAATAAGATGGGATTGAACATCTGATATATTATTTGAGCTACAATATCAATGATATAGAAGTTAAGTACTCTTACGTCAAAAAGTTAACTCTGGTTGCTATTCAAGTTGTACAAAGATTTCACCACTATATCCTACTCTGAAATACCACTGTCATTTTAGATTGCAACCCTATGACATATATTTTGTCACATCAATTGTTGGGGGGAAAATACTCAAAATGGATCATCATTTTGTAGGAGTTTGATTTGCAATTCACAAAATCCAAATCAAATAAATCTCTAGTCTTTGGTGAGCTTCTCTATGACCTTCCCTCGAATACCATTGATTCAACATCAGAACCGTCAATTCTGGATGAATCTCTGTTCCTAATTTCATCATCTGATGCATGGTATGGAGATATATTGATTTATCTCTAAACCCAAAATTTTCGGCCTGATACCTCTTGCTCACAACAACAACTTATCCGATAACAAGCCAAAGATTATCTGATTGTTGGCAACACTCTTTATCATCGTGGTATCGATAAGATTTTATGAAGGTGCCTCACTCATGAGGAAGCTGAGAAAGTTCTGAATGGTTGCCATTCAGCTGCTTGTGGTGGACACTTATCTGGTTATGCTACCACATAGAGAATTCTCCATGCTGGTTACTTTTGGCCTTCCATATTCAAAGATTGCATTATTTCCGTCAGAAGTTGTCATGCATGTCAGATATATGACCGTAAAGCTAGATTACTACCTGCACCATTGCATCATGTCGTCGTTGTTGGACCATTCACCAAATGAGGCATTGACTTCATGACATGTAACCCCACGTTGGTCGAGGGGCATGGGTATATTATAGTCGCTGTTGAATATTTCATAAAATGGGCCGAGGCGATGTCGACATTAAACAACAGTGGCAAGACCGCTGCACTTTTCTTTTTCAACCATGTGATTACCTAGTTTGGTGTACCACAGGCTATAGTTACAGATTATGGGTCGCATTTTCACAATCACATGATGAGTGAGTTAACTACCAAGTTAGGAATTTTGCATGATAATTCTACTCCTTATTATCCGCAAGCAAATATACAAGTTGAGGCCATCAACATAGTCCTGAAGCAAATGCTTCAAAGAATGATAGGGGTTCAGAAACAAAACTGGCATTTAATCCTATACTCTTCCTTATGGGTATATCAAACCTCAGTTAGGAATGCAACTGGATTCACACCCTTTCAGTTGGTGTATGGGCTGGAGGCAGTCTTTCCAATACAATGTGAAATTTCATCTCTCAAACTCGCGATTGACCTGTTACCTGACACTTTTGATGAAGAAGCATGTTTCTTAGAACTCATTCATTTGGATCAAAATCATCATGAAGCTAAATAGGCTAACGAAGTGCATAAGAAAAAAATCAAGGCACAATACGATAGAAATTTCAAGCCTCACATTTTCTTAGAAGGAGACCTGGTCTTTCTTTATGATCAGGAAGCTGATAAACTTGGAGCAGGAAAATTTGAACCACTATGGATGTGTCCTTACATTGTGAAGCATGTTTTGGAAAAATGTGCCTACGAGTTTGTGGATTATGATGGAATTCCATTGTCGCAGCCCTAAAATGCGTTGTACCTCAAATGTTACTATGCTTAATTGAGTGTAGTAAAATCATTGTATATATGCTTTAATTTCATGTGTGTATGTCAGTGTGTCTTTTAAAGCTTTTATGTGGTTAAGCATTTTTCTTTTCATTTGTTGTAGATATCAGAATCTTTGGAACCATTTGTTGGTTACGTCGATAGTGCTAGTCACAATACTCATAACCTGTCTTCTACAGCATGGGCCATTTTCACTTCAAGTGGCGAGTTAGTGAGTTTTCAAGGGATTTGTATCGGTCGTTCAACGAAAAATATCATTGAGTATAGCACGTTGATCAAACTTCTCTCTGATGCCATTTCACTTGGCATTCGCCAAATCATCATTAGGCTAGACTCACAACTCATCTTATTACAACTAACAAATGTTTATACCGTCCGAAACCCAACAATTCTTTGTATGTACCTTAGAGTTTGTATTTTGGAAAGTCATTTTGAATACATTCAATATCAACATATTTCCAGCAAATTTAACACATTAACTGATTCATTAGTGAACTATGTGTTAAATAGACATTTGCAACATGTAAAAGTAAATTTTCAATTCACATCATCAGTTGAATATGATTGCACATAGCCATATGTATACATAAAAACTCTAAAAGTAAATTAGACAGGTGTTTTAAATTTTTTTACAAAATTTGTGTCGAAGACACGTTTGGTCATCTAACCTAAAAACTCAAAATGCATGCAAAAAACATCCTAAGTAGACCTAGTGATGCTCATGATAACAGGTCATAGCCTGAGCTATCATGCGAGAAAGCTGCATCCAACAGCCAGGAACACCAATAGTATGGCGCTACAGCCTTATAGGTAAATTCTCAATCTGAACATCCAGAATACCAAGGGTTAATCCCTCTACATGATCCTGCAACTCTACTAGTGTCCTGGCCAAATCCAAATCCTAAAGAACTTCTCTCCCGACATTTCTACGCACTAGTCCACCTGCCTCCTATTGGTGTCTCACAGGTTGAACAGTACCCACATCTGCATGCATGAGAATGATTTTAGTTTAGTCTTGGGGCATAAAAACACAGAAACATGTAGAAACTTAAAAATCAAAAAACATTTTGGTCAAAAATAATTTACCGATAACACCCCATTGAGTGCCCGCTGGTAAACTCAACTCTAGATCTCCACAAATCCATCCCTACATATGGATGCTCCTCGATGACAATGTGTTTTCAATTGAGCCAACTGAAAAATGCAATAGAAAATGTAATTGATGATGATCTAGGACCAACAACACCCAGTGTTACATGTTGGGGTTGGATCAATGGAATTCTCTCTAAGGTAAAAGCGATTAAGAGTGATCCATAGTTAAAATTCTTGGTCTTACTATTCTTTACCTTTGTCAGTTTTTCTTTCAGTGAAGAAAGTAGTGCCTCACACCAGTTGAATAAATTTGGCTCAAGACACTCAAGTGCATACTGCATGTATGATTTGTTCGCCAGATGAAGTGTCACACTGTCGACCAACTTTACAGTGGTGAAAAGGATTGTTCTCAAAGGAAAATCATGAATATCCTTGATGATTATCTTTTCGTCCTTGCTAGGCTATGTACCTAGCCAACAAAATTATCGAACATAGTCCCTCACTGGTTCCCCTCCATTGCAGGAACCTGAAAGAGATATGGGGGCACCACGTCTCGACAACCCTATAAGAAAGTAAACATCATCAATGGTAGTAGGGACCACCTTGTCCCTTATGTGAAAAGCCTGATCTGTTGGATCCCATGCATGAACTTGGAACTGCAATAGTTCTTATTGTTGCCTCATTTGTGACAACCTGAAATATTTGAGTAACACAAAGTTTTTGAGGGCCTCAACTATACCTGGATTATTTAGGGCAACCATGTCTTGTTATTCATGCTTTCTTTCTCACCAAGTAATAGACATTCTGATCTGATGAAAGCCTGAAATCAAACCATAAGCTTAGTTAGGATCCTTTTAATGTAAAAACCTAAAGAAATTTTGGGCCAAATTGGTGAGACAATTTTGTGAAACTCTCCCATCACAGCCCAAGCAAGGAAACAATGCATTGTAGTGTAGAAAACCTTATACCAGGGTGCCCCCCAGCGCATTTTTTTACATGGAATCCTGTGATATTCCTGGGGCGAAATATTCAAACCTCAGGGGCCCTAAAAACCCTAAAAATTTGCATGAAACAGTAAAAGAATGACATGAAACGAAAGAGGAGGAGTAGATTTCCTACCTAGTCTAGACAGCACAAGAAATGATCCATATAATCTCTCGCAATCAGCTACTGAAGATCGAGGTAAAAAATAGGGTCAGAGCACAAACTGAATGGTAAATATCAAATGGTGAAAATAACATGGTAAATTCTTATTTTTATGTTTATTTCATGAGCATTAAATGAGCAAAATTTAGTATTTACCTATTTTTACCAATGAAATAGGTATGTTTAATCCGTTTAGTTTTTCTTTGAACAGATTTACAGCTGACATACATAATTTGACATGCACGATCATGAATTGTACTTTGACCACAGAGAATACTTTTATCTCTTTTTTGAGCTCTGTTAAACATCAAAAAAGCAACCCCCTTGTAGTCCTCTTTAAGCTCTTTTTATACTCTCTAAATATGAAAATATTATCAAGCGCTTGTCCTTTTTAGCTCGTTAACGGATTGGAAAAGACATCTACTCATTATAAGTTTAACCCTTTTCTAGACTGAGGTAGATTATTTACAAAAAAGGAACACGTTGATCAAACATGGTCAATAGGTTCTCTCTTGTATTGTTTTATGCTTTTTCAGACTTGAGAGACAAATATACGAAAAAGAACTTGTGGAGTTTTCTTTTTGTCCCTTTTCAAACTCTCTAAACATGAAAAGGACCAAGTTATCATTGTCGTTAAACTTGTTAAAAAATCAAATAGCGACAAACTTGTCCATCATGACAAGACCGAGTTTCACCTTCAGTAGACTCATTAAAACATCACACTGTGATGGATTCACTCGAAGGGTGGAATTATACAACAAGAATATGTTATCCTTGTCAAGCTTGATAAAAATAAATAGATACTGGCCAACAATGACTGGGGAAAATGGGAAAAGGGGTAAACCACTTTATGGCAACAGGTCGCTCTTGAACATGACACTTTCACTTCATCACTGTGACTATTTGGGTTGGGTAATCTACTTAATGGTCATCATACCTTGGTCTATCATACCATCCATTACTTTGGTTTTCGGTAAATGCTACCAATCCATTCAATGTCGCCGACATGTTCAAGAGAAGTCACTCAATTAAATTCATCCTTTGCAAAGCTCATAAACCTTCATTTTCATCACTGCCATTCTTGAACCTTATGTTGTCAGTCACATTCCGTCTCCAAAAATCATTACACTCATTTCATGTCATTGATCTCGGATACATCAAGGCTCTCCTACGATGAGTTGCTTCTTGTTGACATCAGCACATTATCCAAGAAGTTGACTTAGAAACACCCTTTCAGTACCTTGAGGCTTGCATTCATCAATGGTAGGTTTCCCGCTTCTGACGATAGGTTGACATCATTGGCCTTCGACCGAAATATTTTGTATGGTGTTCGACATCAAAACATCCATTCACACCATGCAAAATGTACTGCAGTACCTAGAGGATCATTATCATTATCAGTGATCTCTCTCGCGTCTATTAATGGCTTACATCATTGGCTGATAATCAAACTGTGCCTTCCCATGTTCAACTTCAGATCACATATTCACATGGTCAGACTCGTACTTGAGAGGATGATTGAACAAGATAGAAGACCTCAGATCTAGTTTCATCCATCCAGGCTGCGATTTTAGGAAATGTACCAAATCATCCGTATAATGGCTTTACATGGATGGTCATCCTATCATGGGTCTATATTTGTAAATGACTATCTATGTACTTGGAATGAAAGTTTATATGCTGAGAATGGGTATGCCTTCCCTCAGTAATTCATGAGAAAAAATCAAAATATCATGATATTATGTATTGTAATCGATGTAGGTCACCATCCACTTCGGAACCTCCTCATCACATCGTAAAGCATATCACTCAACATAACTTTTTTGACTTCATGCTTTAGGGGGCAGCTGTTACAGATCCATTTGGGCACATCACTCCCGTCATTCAGACCAATACTATTGGAGCTCATCAAACCCTAATTCAGTTGCTACATTCCCTAGACAAGTCAACACTTTGAATTCCTCCTTCCTTGAGAGTTTCTTGGCTTGAATCCCTCTAGATATGCCTCCTTGAGGGACCAGTGCAATCTTGGACAGGGGTAAGTGCACTTTAGTGTAGGCAAGACCATGTCAAGGTGTTTTCCAGAGAACTTAGGCCCACTTTGACCTGTGCTAGGCAATATTGAGCGAAATTCACATAGGGTTTTGGGAATATTCTTATCTTCTTGAGCCATCTAGAAGATTCCCACACTTATCATCTCCTATGAGCTCGAAAATGGATGAGGAATGTGTTAAGTAACCACCTATCCTCTCAACCCTTTCTCCATGGAAACTAACTCTGAGTTTGGAAGGCTATTCAATACCCTCATTCATGACCAAACCACCATCATTTGCCTATAAATTGAGCACTCATCTAAGCGATCAGGGGCTGGACTTTGAGAATTTGTAAGGAGATAATATTGGTGTGAGGTTTGATATTGTAAACAAGTATTGTTATTTTTTCCCATGGAAAATTCATAATTGCATTAGTTTAAGAAATTACATTCTATAGATGCAAAAGCATATTCCGATATTTCTATCAAAGAACACTGCATCGGTAGAGGCATTAAACAACAACTACCCTCACCATGTAGGGAAGTAGCCTAGACAGAGTCTGAAAGAGAGTCAAAATGATACAAAATAACAACTGGGAATATTATCTTGATCCACACAGGGAAATAATATCAAAAAAATGAATAGTACCAAAAACTATGGCCGCATATCAAATCAAAAACAGAATAGGAAATATGTACAAAAATATGTTTCTGGTCCAATTATTAATTCAAAATGTTCATAAATGGCCTGTGATAGAGCTGGTGGTGTTCTCCATTAATTTGTTCAATAATTAGCCAGTTTCCTTGCTCCTTGATCACGCCTTCTTTGGAAAGATGGTCAGCCTCTATGTTATGCACCCTATACATATGATTACAGGAGAAATGGTCAAATAATGAAATCAATCTTAAAGCCTCATCAAGAATGTGTCCCAATGTGAAAGTCCTGCAAGAAGATACTCTATTCAACCAATCACAGACAATCTTTGAGTCACCAAACAGCTTTAATGCAATGCAACCCTTCTCCAATGCAAACCGAATGGTATGATAAGCAACAGAAAGTTCTGTGAAGTTATTTTTGCCCCTTCTAAAGCCCATAGATAGGTTGTAAGAGTGCCTCTCAGATAAGTGTAGAATGGCCCCTCCACCACAGCCTACTTCTTGAGTTGCCCCATCAAAGTATGCCTAGGGTTTACCAGGGACAATCTGTTCCCGGGAGATAGATTGGGGAGGAGGGGAAGAAGGGTCATTGGGGATGAGAACACAATCTGCTTTGATCATGGCCACCAAACAAGGCCATCTAGGGGGGATGTTATGGAAAATTAATCGATTCCGAGCTATCCAAATAGCCCAGCAGAACAACAGGGGAAGGTTTCTCAATTTATGAGGCAAGACAG
The DNA here is from genome assembly GCA_000404065.3 of Pinus taeda. Taxonomy (NCBI): domain Eukaryota; kingdom Viridiplantae; phylum Streptophyta; class Pinopsida; order Pinales; family Pinaceae; genus Pinus; species Pinus taeda. Next base: position 161,415 of record APFE030526785.1, read on the forward strand.
AATGGTACCACAAATCCGAGGCCTCAACCAGAGAGTTTGAAAGCCAATCACAATTAGAGGGGACAACTGCAGACACCAGATGCCAAGCACTACGCACAACGTGGCAATGAAGGAAAATGTGAGAAGTAGACTCTCCTGCATTGTTGCAAAAGTAACACCAGTGAGGGCCATAAAAATCTTGTTTTCGGTGGTTATCCCCCGTGGGGATCTTGTTCTTCAAAATACACCACATAAGAACTCTGGATTTGGGAGGCGCTTTAAGCTTCCAGAGGAGTTTCCACCACTGTAAAATGACCAAAGGCTTATGCAAATTAGCCAGGACCAAATAACCATCCTTGGGTGTATATCTCCCAGATTTCGCAAAGGCCTAGATAATCTCGTCCTACCCCTCTTTGATACGAATATGTGCCTCCAAAAGAGCCTGTGTAAAGTCCCTCCAGTGTTGCCTCCAATCTGGTGGGATATTAAGCTGGCCAACTATTTTCCAAGCCTGTTGAAGGAAGGAAGAGTTGTGTTCATCTACAATATGATCCAAGTGTGTGATATGCTACTCCTTTAAGTGTGTTAACAGCTTTAGAGGTAGTCTATGTATTTCCCCACAACCAATCCATGGATCAATCCCAATGCGCATATTGTCCCCCAAATGAATCCTCCAGGTAATGCCAGAGTGGATGGGCTCCAAAGCCTTTCGAAAAGCCTTCCAAATAATCAATATGCCTGTGTAGGGACCAGCTGGCCTTCTGGTTCAATCCACAACTTGAGCTGGAACAATGTATTTCGAGTAAGCAACCCTAGTCCATAAACTGTCCAAAGCCACCAATTGCCAACCAAGCTTCGTAGCCAGTGCAGAAGAAAATTCATCCAGCTTCTTGAGGCCCCAACCCCCCCATTTTTTAGGGAGAGTGAGCACATCCCATTTAACCCAAGCATATATCCTCCCTCACTATTTACCTCTCCATAAGAATCTACAGCAAATATTTTGGATCCTGGAAAGTATGCCTCTAGGGATCCAGGCTAGGGACATTCAATAAGTAGGAGTTGCTTCCAGAATGCTTTTGATGAGGGTCAAGTGGCCAGCTCGAGAGAGGAACCTATGGTACCATATGTTGAGCCTTTTCTCTAGCTTGGCAATGAGCCAAGTCCAATCCGCAATCTTATACCCAATTGGTTTTAACTTGTAACCCAGATATTTCAATCCCTTTACCAGTTCCAACCACGTGAAGTGGAATCTGTCAAGTGCATAATTAATTTCATGCTAAGAGCATGCCTTGACCATCAAAGTAGATTTTCCTTCATTAATGAGCATACCCGTGGCCTTCTGGAATAAGGATAATATATTTCTGATCAATGTGATGTCCCCAACGCTACCACAGAGAAATACCAACACATTGTCCACGAACAAAAGGTGTGTAAGGGTGCAGTTCTCCGTAATCTTTATTCCCCTGAGTCTACCCTGCCTATGCTCCTCTGAAATAATCCTACTGAAACCTTCCATAACTAGAAGAAAGAGCAATGGAGATAGAGGTCACCCTTGCCTCAGTCCCCGAGCTGAGGTGAAGAAGGGGATAGCACTGCCGTTAACCAAAATACTAAAAGGTTGTTAGAGATGCATCCCATGATCCATTTAATGAATGAGAAAGGAAAACCAAGATGGGTAAGAAGCATCCTCAGGTATAACCAGTTAATCTTGTCAAAAGCTTTAGATAAGTCCACCTTCATAATTATACCTATACCTTTTTTGCAATGTAGGGTGTGTAAAACCTCCTGTGTCATCCCAATCACCTCATGAATTTGCCTATCCTTCAGGAATGCAAATTGTTCAGGGAGGATATGCTTTGATAAGATAGGCTTCACATGATTAGCAATAATTTTAGAAATAATCTTTTACAAACAATTACAAAGTGAAATGGGACGAAAATCATTAAATGAAGAAGGTTTATCTGTCTTCATAATGAGGGCTATAAAGGTGGAGGTGATGGCAGCTTCCAATCGCCCTGAGGTCTGAGACTCCTCAACAACACTGAGAAGATCTGACCGAATCACATCAAAGAACGATAGGTAAAATTCAATGGTCTAGCCATCAAGTCCAGGGATTTTGCCTTTACTGAACCATTTCAAAGTGGCTTCCAGTTCTTCCAAGGTGACATCACGAACTAGATCCTCCTCATCTTCAAGCTCCACATATCTAGGGAAAGGTTGAGACACTCTGATAATCTCTGCTAAATTAGTGTCTATGGTGTCCCAGAAGGCAGATTTAAAATGAGTTTGCTAGTGAGGCAAGCTGAGGGAATGTATTAGCAGTACCTCCCTGACCATCTTGCATTTTCCAAATAGTATTAATAGCCTTCCTACCATTAGAAAACTTGTGATAAATTTTTGTATTTGCATCCCCTTCCTAAACCCAAATGGCTCTACTCCTCAATCTCCATTTTTCTTCTCTGTCCTTGAGAATATTCCCTCAATTTGAATAGAGGGTAGAGATGTGGAGCTTGTGATCTTATAAGCTAAATAGACCACCTTGCTCTTGCTCAAAAAGTCCTATCTCGACCTCAATTTGTCACAATTCAAAGTCCTCCTGTAATCTTTTATGATGAGCCCAATTTCTGGACATCTTTTTCAGCTCAGCTAGGTTGTGGATGAAGCGAGCTGTAATAGAGCCCCTTTCCCCTGGAGGGTTCCTTTTCCAAAAATTAGTGACCATGCTGATGTAAGATGCATCCTTAAGCCAGGTAGAACTAAATTTAAAAGGCCCTTTCGGCTTGTCTCTACCATTATCCAACTCTAGAAAAATAGGAAGGTAGTCTGAGAGACCACTCTAGCCAACCCAATGCCAAATGTTAAGCCTCAAATCCATTACCTATTCCTTGACAAGAAATCTATATAGCCTTGTAGCTAGACCATTCTCCCCCACTCTATTGTTCCTCCAAGTAGCATGTAGCTTTACAGCCAGGATGTCTATGAAATGGCGTTGATACAAAATGGAGGAAAAGTAGTCCGAAAGGGGATCCCTTTGTGCTGGGTGTCCGCAGGATTCCACATGGCCAATAGAAAAATTGAGGTCCCCTCCAAAAATAAGGTTCTCAGCTGAAAAAAGTTCCATCTTCAGAAGGAAGTCCCAGAAATTGGGTCGGTTCTGGCAAGTCCCATAAATGTTAACAATCCTGAAGGAGAGCCCCAGCTCTGCAGAGAGAACATCTGCTACAAGGAATCCCTGACTACCCCATCCATTGAATTCCTCAATAGTATGGGTATTAATGCCCACAACAAGGCCTCCAGATCAGCCATGGGCATCTGATCCAGAAAATATCCACCCTGGTAGAATATGTTCAAGACTTCGAGAAATGTCCATTGCAGGACCTAGGGTCTCTTGAAGGAATATGATGGTCAAAGCTTCAGCCACTAGTAATTGGCGAAGAGCTAGTTTTTTATTGGGCCTAGCAAGCCCTCTGCAATTAAAGGATAGAATCTTCATGGAGGGGGATCTGAAGGGGTAGTTCTTGCTCTGAGAACCCCATGAATGGTTGATTTCTTGCCCAAAGCAATGTCAACATCTGCTTGGGCTTGGCCAATTTTGAATTCAGATGGGCAGCCTCGGGTAGCCTTGAAAGAGGGTAGAGGGTGGAGAATATCAAGACCCACCAGATCAGGGTCCATGTTCCTTAAGTGAGACCGGGTGATGTATCTAGGAACCATAGCCAACGACACGGATGTCGAGGGTAGAGGGGAAGGGGTGGAGAGGGTAGAAGGGGAGGAGAGGGGAAGAGAGGGGGGGGGGGCAAACTTCACATGCATTATGAACAGGGGCTTCAAATGAGAAAACAGAGCCCAGACCCAAAATCTTCTCAGCATTTGAAATATGAACATCAGAAATACAATGAGTGGGAGGAGAATGGGTGGATTGCATACCCGAAGTGATGGAGTCCCCTGAGGCAGCAACAGCCGAACCAGGAACAGAAGGTGAGGATCGATGGGGTAGCTGACCATGCTTCGTCGAAGCGCTGAGAACCAATGCCAGAGAACTCAAAACAGGTCCCAAGAGAGTGGTAGTACCACCAGAGCAAGGGGAAGCCAACCTCTGGATATCCACCGAAGATTGAGGCAGTTCCTCATCGACCGAGTCTTCATGAGCCTGAGCCTCCTGCTCATGTGCATTTAGAGGGGAATGTCTCACAAAATGTCTGTTGTTCCACTTGTTCAGAGGACAATCTTTAAATAAGTGCCCCACCTTGTGGTAGCGACGACACATAAATGGGACTCCCTCATAGTCCAACAACTGCCTCCTCGCAAAATCCCTCCACTATATGTTAATAAATTCCAGAAACCCATCTGTAAGGTCCAAATAAATTAAAATTCTGGAAAATTCCATTTTCCCAGTGGAAATAAAAGAGTCATCATAGGTAAGGAACTTTCCCATGGCATCCCCAATTTGTTTAAAAATCTACTCAGTCTAGAAGTGAACAGGAAGACAAGGGAGATGAACCTAAATTGGTCCCGCCCCCGCCCTTTCCAGTTCTGGGTTAAATAAAGGCATCCATATTCAAAGGAGGACCAGAGCCTGGTCTATTTGCAATATTGTGGAGAGAACCCAGTTAGTGTGGGAAAGACATTTAAACCTCAGCACGAACCACCCACGAACAAAAGTTTGTACCCTAGGAGGTTTCGAAAGGTGGTGACCCCAAGCCTCCATAGCCCATTTTTAGAGTTGCTCCACGCTATAGTGCTAGCCTCTCACACACCCCACCAGTACCTTCTCCGCCAAATCCATGGCTTCACTGAACGTCGTGTCCTTCGCAAGCTTGAGAAAGATTTTGTTACTACATAGAGGGAGCCGCTTTTTTCTCTTGGAAGTCCCTTTTAGTTTTCCACTCATGCCATGAGCCAAAATATCCTCCTATAACGCCTTGTGTGAAGCCTAGAACTTATTTTTTAGAGGGCCTTTAGCTCCAAGGTTGTCAAAGTGCCTCGATATGATCCCTATATCAGTGAAATTGCCCGTAGTAGGGTTTCTCGAGATCTACGGCGGTGAATGTGCCTGCTGCCTACCCAACTTAGACGAAGGGCCCTCCTCCAAGGGTTTTTCCGCAACTATCTCTGTAGGAATGGAACCCTGTTCTAGCCCTAGGTTTTGAGACACTGAGGCATTCCGAAACGCGACTTAGCGTCAGTGAGAAGTAGCAGACCAGAGTATTCTCGAATAGCAACCGCTCCAATCAAAACCGAGATGGAAGGAATGTGCCGAGAGAGTGTATGGAGCGCGTCAACCTCCACTGTTATTTCATGGTGAAGACTAAAAAATCATCCACTATGGTCCCCGACTGCACCCAAATCGGCTGGTTTTCCAACGGAATCGCTGAAGAAGCGGTTTTATCCTCCATGCTTGTCTAAAACCTGTGCTGACAGCTGCCTGCTGGACTATCAAAGAGGAACCACAAACTGTCTAGGGGAGATCAAAACTATCCGACTGTAACTGCTAACTGCTACTGCAAACTGCTAAGGGTTGAGACCGTGGTTGAATCGAGGAAAACGTTAATAGTTCATGAGGGTATCCGCTGAGAAGCTTTGCCATTGATCCAGGAGCTCAACAGGGCTCAAAACTCTAACCCCAATCTCCGCGTGTGAGAGCCATTTTCACCCTACCAGCTTACCACAAGTATTTTTATGCTGCCAAAGTGTTGTACTTTTGATGTAATGTTGGTTGGAACCCAAGCTGGAAGAGTGACAATGGATCAAACTTCATGGTTGTAATTATTCCTTCTACTTAATAAAGTTGTTTACACCTTTTCCCATATTCTTGTCTTTATGTGTGATGATTATATGTGTAAATGCTTTCGATTCCATTTGCTTATAGTAGATAGATCTCTTTCTTTGATCTATTTTTGGTCCTCTATTTATGATTGCGGGTACTTGTCGAGTGAGTTAAGTTCGAGAAGGAGAGACAGGATCCATACAAAGGATACAAAGGGAAAGCGAAAGATAACAAGTAGGTCCCTTGTCTTATTTATCTTCTATAGAAAAAGGCTAAGCACTTTAAATCTATTGTTCTAGGTGTAGCTACCCACCTAGGGAAATTGTGTTTATCCGTAGATGCAAAATTCCACATAACACTCCTTCACCCTACACACTCAACTGCAGGGGTCCACACACTCAGCTGCAGACTTACCAAGGCCTCTTGCGCACTCAACTACAGGGGCCTTCCCCTTTCGCCTAAGGACTAGAAGCAGAGCCTTCCTGCCTTAGCACTTGCCTAAAACAATCTCTATCTTGACTTAGCTACTCTTCGTTACTTCTTAGATTCGTTATAACTCAACAATATTTAGCTTTATTCAATACAATACCATGGTCTGCGGACCATGGGTGAGTCTCAAAACTAACCCAAACAAGGGGCTAAAACCCCTTTAACTCCTATCTAACTACATGCTCTGCATCCACCTTTCGCTTGAGACCTAACATCATATGTAAAACTTATACAAAAAGTTTGGTTAACTAACCCCAAACTGACCCTAGGGACCCTATCCCAACAGGATCAATTTTTTTTTTGTCATACCACTACATGAATAGTTAGATTATTTTTGATATTTCATATAATTGAAGTTTTTTTTATATTGTATAACCACTGGAATATTATTCCTCTACGCTTTCTATGATAAATCTCGAAGTGCTTTTTGAATGTTGTTAAATCTCTTATATTTTTTCCTTTTCCTCCTATCGCCACAATTAATCCACTAGTCATCTTATTGGATGCTAGTCATTTGATGAGATATTTGAAATGTATTGTTCTATAATTTATTAAATGAGAAATGATTTGAAACAAAAACTCTCTTTCAAAAAAAATTATGGGTTCCTTGGCATAGGGAACTAGCCAAAAACTATCTCAAGGGAACAAGACAACCTAAAATTCATAGAAAATTTTCCAAGAAGATAAAGAATCATTGAGATAGTGGAAGATGTGGGTGGCCACGGATGTCCACCTAGATAAAATATAAAGAGGAGAATCATGATGCAAAATAAAATATGCCATAGAGTCTCGAAGAAATAAATAAGGTTATTATTAACCTAAATATTCATATAGAAGAGGTGAGAAGGATAGAAGAAGTGGTGAAAATCCAACTAAAAGAAAATGAGTAAAATTGTGAGAAAAAGGAAGACAAAATTATTTTATTGAGAAAATAACTAGAGAAAAAAAACTACTCAGTTGAATAGAAGATTTAAATTTGTAAACAATCATGACTTGGAGAACATTATTCACTAGTTGGAAGTGACCAATTTATAGCTCAATAATTAGGTTTTCCATTTGTAAGACACCACTGATGAGATTCATGAAGAAGTTGCTCCATTTCATGCATATAATAACAATGTGTTTGATGCATATTAGGCTTTAAAGGATCATGATGAACCCTTATTATTGTGATCCACAAAGAAGAATGAAACCATTTATCAACTACTACATGCTGAGAAGAAGGTTGTTGATGAGATGCTAGGCTCACCTATTTGTAGTAAAAATATTTTTGAGATAGTTAATGTCTCTCCTTTTGATTCCTCTTAGGTATCACTAATCACTAATGATGTTTTTCCAAATTTTTAAAAACACCTGAAAAATATTGGATCCTGAATTCTGAGAACAATGAGATAAATTAGTGGCAGATATTGAAATAATGCATAGGGTATTTCTACCTCCATTGATCCCGAAAAACTAACTTATAGAGTGGGGCTTCGATATAATATTTTTTTTTCCTCATTGTTTACACCTAGACTTATTAAACCGAAGAAAGTGATATTTAGTATAGGTGGGATTCATCCTGAAGAGAAACCACTCTCTAATTGTGATAAATAGATTGATGAGTTGGTTGTTTTAGAAGCTATGAATATTGTTGATATGTCAGGTTTTTTGACTCCTCTCGTAAATTAGGCTTTTCCCCTACTATTATAGACTAGAAATCCATGCCTTATAGCTCTCCTCATCATGAGAATCAGAGAAATTTTACCAAGAATCACATTTTTTGGAGTAGTGGAGATCACGCTTTCAAATATTTACAAAAGTTCCATGAAAGGATGAATAATGAACCAATGTTGACAATCCAAATAAAATTTGAATAGATTAGTGGATGGTTCTATAATTCCCTGAACAACTTCTTGGGGAATTCATATAGATGTGTCTCCTCGATTATACAATCGTGCAACACTGGTTCATTGCAACTAAAGAAATGACAATTGTCGATTGAGGATCAACTGAAGATACGAGTCAATTGAGTTTTGATAGGGTGGTTCATCAATTGTTCTTTAATTTATCCCTTAGTTTTGGGTGTGTTATTGAAGTGATTTATTTCATTGAGTGATTGAAAGAATGGTCAATTTCTTGTTTTGGATTTGTATGAATGATTAACTTATGTTATTGATAGATGTGGTTGTGTACTACTATAATTTATAAAGACTATTGGCATAATATTGAAGATTAGGTTGAAAAATATTGATGTGCTATTTTATAGTTGATTGATTAAATGAGACTTTCCTTTAGATAGAAATTGGGAGAAGCACAAATTCATGGGAATAATACACTTGTCATTGATGTCAAAGGGGAAGAGTTGAATATAAGGGGAGTATTGTAAAAATACGGAGCTTTATCTACTTGTAGACAAAAAGAATATTGCAACAAGGGAGATAATTATATCTATTCTTAGTGGAAAATGTGTTTCTTTATAAGATATCTATCAATGATGAAGAAGGACATTTTTGAACAAATTGTTGTCATTTATTCCAAAGTTCTTGTATAATTGATCTCATATATAAGTATCCAAGCATATTAAAATGGGTGTTCTTGTGAAAAAGTTAAACTCAAAAGGTGAAATGATAATTTCAAACCCATGGTATAGGAAGTCAATTGTATCTTCCCGTGGTATTTTCCCATTATATTTGGAAAAGTGAAATAAACAAGGAATTGATTATTTAATCAATGAATTTTTGTGAGTTTTTAAATTAACATTTATTTCCATGAAGGTTTAAGATAATGTATAAAAGGATAAAGCACTAGAAGGAAAGTGTGTGAGTGAAAAATGTAATTTGTGGAGTGAACAATTCGTCTTGGGATTTTCATTTTAAATTTTTCTTTGGGCTATGTGAAAAGTTAAATATTTGAGAATATTGAGAAGAGATCAAGGAGAATATTTTGTTAAAATTTTGGATATTGGTTTGATGTTCTTTTAGAGATATATTTTGTGGAAGCTAGGGTTTGTAATTGGTCTGAAATGTGATTCAAATGAGGCATCTCCATATTTTCAGTATAATTTATTTTTAGGGATGTTTTGGATGGTGATTTTTTGAATAAAATAAGGAAATATCTCTAAGCACATGTGGGGAAATTTTAGGCATTAGTTTGTTATCTTTTTTGAGATATTCCCTATGGAATTTATCTAGTATAAATCTAGCTAGGTGGAAAGAATTACGTTAGGAAAGACAAGCCCTCTCCCTAACAATTTATGTGCGAGAGAAAGAGTGACTCTCTATGGGTAGGAAATAAATAAGAGAAACTCTATTTTCTAGTGATATGAACCTAGATACACACCTAAGAAAATATACACACTTAACCCAAAACACCAAGGTAAGGGCATGGCTCCTGTTTATTGTTATTGGTAGGGGCATGTTCAATATGTTGTTCCTAAATGCTCCTGAAATCATTTTCAAATAGGTCAGTTTGGAATTTTCGCCATAACATATTTTTTGGATGTTTAAAACTTTGAAACATTGAGGAGAAATTTTTTAGATCTCTTAGTACATGTAATCAACATTTTAGGCATTGGTTTGTTATATTTTATAAGATATTCCCTATGGAATTTATGGTTCCTGAATACTCCCAAAATTAGTTCAAACATGTCAGTTTGGATTTTTTTCTATAACATATGTTATAAGATGTTATAGATTGTGAAATTTTCAAAGATATGTGAAGACATATAGCTATACCTGAGGTAAAAATTTCAAAGCTTGGTTTGCTATACTTTTAGAGAAATTCTGTGTGGGATTTAGGTTTTTTGAATGGTTTTGAAAATGGTTGCAAATAGGTCAACATGGAATATTTAGTTTATCCTCTCTGATGGGAATTTTAAGATAGTGAAATTTTTAGAGATCTAAGGAGACATACAAAAGCGCCTTAGGTAAAAATTTCAAAATCATATTTGTTGTGTGTGGAGTATGATTGTTCAGAGGTCTTTGTTTCAGCTAGAGGTATACCCCAGGAAGTTTGTACACCCCTCCACGCGGGCAGGTGCGGGGGGGACTTGTCCCCCCCGCGAGGGTCTGGGGGGGCCGATCCCTCCCGGCTGGGGGGTCCGGGGGCCAACGGTCCCCCGGTGGGAGCTCGAGAGAAGCACTCCCGAAGCTAAAAACAGATGTAAAATTGCCTTGTAAAAGTATAGTAATTTCTAGTCAATTTGGGCCATTCATTAGGCAAATGATCCGACGGTAGAACTTATGTTTAGTTTAGGGTTTTTTGCCCTAGAAGGCAACCCCTCTCTTTGTATGAGGGTATTGTATAGATTCTATGTAATATATGTGTATTCTCTGAGAGAGAAGCGGAGAGGTGAGACTGTGAGAGAAAACAGAGGATATTACAGTGGATCTGTTGTAGGTTGTGTCTCTTCATTTTGTTGGATAATAGAAAGGAAGGACTGGCTGTTCGAGGTGGACGTAGCCCAGACAGGGTGAACCACGTATATCTATGTCTCTCTTGTTTTATATGTTTTCTGTGTTTATATTTCTGCAATATTTTATGTGTTCCATTGGTCCGTAATATATAATTTTCTAACAAGTGGTATCATAGCCCTTCTATTTGGCTGATAAACTCATAGAAAAGAAGGGTTCTTGGTTTGAGTGGGAGCAATGGCGAAAGATGGTAAGTTTAGAGTCGAGAAATTTAACGGCCAAAACTTCTCACTGTGGAAGATGCAGATGGAAGATTATCTGTATCAAAAAGATCTATACCTACCATTGGGTGGAAAAGCAAAGATGCCGATGGGTATGACAGATGAAGAATGGAACCTTCTCGATAGAAAGGCACTCGGAACAATACGGTTGTGCCTCACAGTGTCAGTCGCCTTCAACATTTCGAAGGAAACAATGATAGAGGGTTTGATTAAGGCGTTGGAGAAACTATATGAAAAACCCTCGGCCTCAAACAATGTATTTCTTATGAAACGGTTATTTAATATGAGGATGTCGGAAGGTGGATCTATTGTAGACCATTTAAATGATTTTAATATTGTTACAAGTCAGTTATGTTCTGTAGGGGTTTTCCCGAATAAAAAATTGTGTTTATGTGTTTATGGTTGTTGCTAGTTATTTTTATATTTATTCCTCTCAGTAATTATTTATGTTATGCAGTAAATTTCTTAACAATATTTGCAAAATTAGATAAATTGCATGTTCTACAAGTTCATTATTGGGAAGAGGAAAATGACAACAAGGTTTGGGATACTTTCCTTAAATTTCATTTGGCGATTCAAATTTTAGTCAGACTTGGTGAAGAAAAAAGAAAGAAGCAGACCTAACAAAGGAAAAAGTGGCGAGTAGACCTGATGGAGGAAAAAAAAGTGAGCAAATATGCTAAAGGTAAAAATAGAACGAAGACTCAGTCAAGGTAATATAAACGTTATCATATTTTGAAGAATTTATATGCACTAAAGAAGAGTTTTAATTGTGTGATTCTCAATCAATGTGATTGGTGTCTATTTCTAAGTTGGTGCTTAGCATTGGGATTGGTGTCTCTAGTATGTTGGTGCCTATGAATATTTTCACCAATAGGGATTGGTGTCTAAAAATATCTATAAGAGTAGATTGATTCCTACAAACGTTTGTAGTAATAGGTTGATGGATACATATAATTATAAAATTAAGTTTTTCGATTTTATCTTGAATGGTTTTCCATGTGAATCTTTTGTTCCATATTCTTTATGTGATAGATATCATATGTTATTATTTTCTTATGGTTCATGAATGTTTAAATAAGTAAAATTTGTCTTATACTAGTTCACCTCCACTCCACAAGTATAAGTGTGTGCTAAACAACAAGGTCCACTTCGGCAAAGTCTCTACGTTCAATGACTTAGACCATGTGGAGGAGGATGTGGTCAAATTCTACATGGAAGAATCCATGCTGATAAGAGAAAAAAGGAATTAAATAGTTTAAGGATCAATGGCTCAGGTTCAATATTCTTCATGACATGGATGGAAAATATTTATTCAATTCCTTGAGAAGAAATACCCATCATTGTCTTGGGAAAAATTATCCATTGTTGATTTAAGAAAAATGTATAGATTTAAGAAAGAGTGTTCATTGGTACTTTGTGAAAAATATCCATTGATTTCTTAGGAAAAAATATCCATCAATGTTTTGAGAAAAAGTGTCCATTGTCACTTTGGGGAAAAGTGTTTATCAATGCCTTGGGGAAAAGTGTCTATCAATGATTTGGAAAATTGTCGATCAATGAAGTGGAAAAATGTTGAGTTATTAGAATTCAAGGGAAGATGTGATAGTGGTAGTTTTCAATAAACCCCTAATGGTCCTTTGCACTTGGGATTTTTTTTACCCCATTTCACAATTCAACAAACCTTTGATAGTCATTTTAACTCAAAGAAAGTATTGAAAACCATTGATGAGCAAAAAGTAAAGGAAATCACATATAAGAAAGTCTTGGAAGTTAGAAAAATGGAAAATTGTGCATTAGTTAAGTGGAAAAAGGAATATCAATGCAATGGATAAATGTCTATAGGAGTAGTAATACATTGATACAAAGGATAAATTTCTTGATAATTGTGAGGCATAGGAAGGCCATGTGCAAAATATTATGTGGATAAATAAGTGTTTCATATGGATTAGATCTCATGTGGGCATGTTTTGGATTTTTATTTCGCAAATGAGAGTAAACCCTAAATCTTTAAAGGGTCATAATTTTGTGCCTTGGACTCAAATTTCAATAAATTTATAGTCATGGGAAATATCTCAAGGATAAGGATATGATTATTAGATCATAAGTGGATTTATATATATAAAAAATGATATATTTAAGAGGAAATTTTTTATTACCATTCTTAATAATGCTTCAGGGGTTTTTCATGTTACAACATTAGTGTCCACAACGTTGGAAAATGGATAGTGGCAACTATTAATCTTATTTTCCTTTAACCTTGATATTTTCTTGTGAATATTAATTATCTTCTTTATTTTCTTTAATTAGATATTTTCATAAAACAATATCAAGAATAGTAAACCAACAATAGAGGACACATATATTAGGATCTCAGCCAGGGAAAAACCCCTCCAAGGGGGAAACCCGGAAACTCTGCTCTTCTTAGAATCTACTTCAAATGAGATACAAAGACCCAAACCATACACCAAGTCCTTCTCCTAGTACCAAGTCATCCCTTATTCAAATACTTCCTTGATTCAAAACCAAACTACTACACATTGCAATTTTGACTTGTGAGCTTCGATACTACTACTCATCCTATAACTTTGAGCCTACAATTTCGGTCATGCAACTTCGAGGGGAACCCTAGAAAATCTCCTCTTAAGACCTTCTTGGAGAAAGAAAAATACTCATAAGTTCAATGAGATCTAGATAGAGTATCCTTCCTTCCTGCTATAAGATGTTGCACTTCGTCTTACTACAACTCATTCCTGGAATTTCAACCTCTTCCTACATCCCAAAAAGCCTAGAATTTCACATGTGTGACAGAGATAGAGCACAAGAAAAGATATTTTCATCCTTATTTCTTCTCCCATGCCTTCTCTCTCCTTTTCTACTTCTCTGATCTATGAATCAAGCTTCTTCTTTTGATATCAAACTTGTGAGTGAGTGTGTTCCAAATGAGGTTGAAATTCTTCTTTCTATAGCCTTGTGAAGGGGTCAAATTCCCTCCTTTAGGCCAAATTGATGTTACCAGGGCCAAATTGTACTTTTGGATCTTCCAAGACTTTCTAGAATAAAAAATGATTCCTTTTACAAATATTTTTCCCAAAAAGGTCTTACAAACATGATTTTGACTCATTTGACTCAAGATAATAAATCCTAAGACCTAACAAACACTAGAAGCACAAAGAACATGCTTTTACGTAGAAGACCATCAATAATGAGCATGAAACCCATGCTTTAGTAATAATAATTTTTTCTTTTATCTTTATTGTTTGTTACATAGGGTACATATTAAAATGAGTACAACAACTATGAAGACTGAAACTAGTTACATTTCTCAACACTCCCTCTTAACTAGGGAGGTATTCATAATTCTAAAACTAGTACAACATCATATCTCAAATGGAATATTTCTCACAAGAAGATTCAGATTGACAAGAGATATTGTAAGCATCATCATCATGACCAACATTGTCTTTCAGGCCTAACCAGACAAGCTCTACTTTAATAAAGAGCATTATGTTAAGAGGATTTATTTGTGTTTTTTGCACTGCATTTAGAGGGTACATACCCCATCCATATGTCTATAAGGTATAACCTTTTAGTACTATTCTTATCTTATATATCCAACCATAATTTATCAAATAATGTCGGTCCTCTTCGACCACTCTTCTCTTAGATACGCATCACATCTTCAAACAGTGTCGATACCTTTCCTTTCTCTGATGTTTTATCCTCAAGGAAACCACATATGCTTATCCAATCATATGCCATTCTCTCTTTATCACTTGAATAAGAGAAAGCACATGTGATGTCCAGCATCAGGTTGAGAGGACATCCCTCTTCTCCTTTAATCTTGAGAATAGAACCTTGCTCATATATAAGGACACTCCTTTACTTCCTCTCAAAATAAGAGGATATCTAGATTTCCTTTCTATGTAGGAAGTCATCATCACAAGCCTTATAACTTGTATTAATAAGAGTATTAGCTCCCATATCTTCATAGCTTCCTGAATCCCTCTTTCCTTTGCATCGTCGAGATTTCTTTTTTCTTTAAGGGTATCATGGAGCTACCTTCTATATTCAATCTTATGACAGGTTCCAGACCAATATTTTTTCTCATCTCCTTCTTCTTTGATATGAAGGTATTTCATTGAGCCTTTCCAAAATTCAAGTTGATCATAGTTTCTTCTTGAAATTTATATTCCTTTGAACTTTAAGTTATCTTCTCACACTGATACCTTCTCAATCCCAATATGTCCACATCTTGAGTTCATAGTTGCGAGGTACCAAATATTGAGATTCTCTTAATAATCCTCATACACTTTCATCCATATAGTTGAACTTGGCTCAACTTTCATCGTGTATCCCTACAACATTCTACCAAGTAGAAAAATAATATGTTAACCACATAACCAAAAATAATGAAAACCAGACTTACCTCATCATGGTGACCTTGTCATTCTATAAACATCCTCTTGGTAAATCTCCATATGAATATTCATTCATGCATCATAGGGCTTGAGGATCAAACTTGATTACCACATTACATCTTTTCTTCCAGAGATTATAATGGATGTTAATTATTATCTTACATATTCTAGAGAAAGATTTAACCTTTTATACATCCTTAAGTAAGTCAATTTCTATTATTTCTCTAGCATCATGTATCCATATACCTAAGAATATTTTATGACCAAATTTATTTCCATAAGACAATATACATATGAATATTATCTAGAGTTTTATATCAAGCATGCATTCCTATGCTTTCATCTGATCATATAGCTATTCATATATCTAACAAAGAGTCTGCATATTGACCCATTGCATTCCTTCATCCCTTTACCAGTATTGAATCCACATTACAAGGAATACATACTAACATTGTCATAGTGCTTTTCCCAAGAACCTTTCATAATGATGGTTTTCTAGGATCATGATTATCCACTTAAGGAAGATGACTACCTCTAACATAATTTTAGATAATGGTTGGATGATCAATATGAAAAATTGTCTATATATCTATCTAGACGATTTCTACAAGGAAACTTACTAATGAAAACTCTAAATATGCTACTTTCATATGCTTCTCTCTATGATGTTATGAAAAACATACTATCCTAAAAGAAATATTAATCCTTATAAAGAACCTGACAGTCAATGAACCTTATTCATTAGTAAATATTCTTCACTTCTTCCTTCTTTTCCTTCTTCTTAGGTTCTCCCACTGCTTCAGCTACATGAGCTTCACTCCTTTCCTTTCTCTTGTTGTTCTCTAGGCTTAGATAGGCCCTCTTGAAGTGTCCAAACTAATTGCACTTAAAGAATTTAACCTTAGATATATCTTTCTTCTTGGACTTTCCAAACTTTCCCTTCTTCAAATTCTTGACTTGGGCTAGAAAGGCTTGAGATTGATCATCCGATCCAATGCCATATTTGACCTTGATCCTTGATTCTTCCAATATGCACTAAGAGTTTCCTTCTCCCTTCCCCTTGACAATAAATTCCTTCTAGTGTCCTTATAGCTACCATCCTTATTTACCTTAGCTCTGATCCAATGTTGGAAAATGGATAGTGGTAGCTATTAATCTTATTTTCCTTTAGCCTTGATATTTGTTTGTGAATATTGTTAAAGACAACTTTGGTGAAGACAAGAATATGAATGATAAGAATTGAATTCATCACTATTCACAATGATATACATTTTATAATACATTGGAGTGAAATTTTGATTCCATATTCCAAGGTCTTTTAGACTCCCTTTAATTGTTTATCTTCCACATCATAACCCTTAGAGGATTAGGTTTCCAACATTCCCCCCCTAATCCAAAGGGGTATGTATGAGTCCAAGAAGATATATGTAATACAAAATGTGAAAAAGTGCATGGTAGCACTAGGATGAATGGATTCTTTGAAATGTTGGTATAAGGGGGTGGTTTAAGGATGACCACCAACACTGGAATGCTTAGTGTAGTTGCTGGAACTCTTCAAAGTCTGGCAAGAAGCTGAAATATTCTACTAGAGGAAGTGTCCCTAATGCTTTGGAAAGGGAGACCTTCAACATGAAAACGGAGGTATCACCCCACATAGATGGTTTAAGGCTAACCACCAACCAATGGCATTCTCAAGGGAATATCTGTATCTGGCTACAACTCTGAATCTAGTATGGTAGGTTGTGGCTCAGGCTCAATTGATGTGGCTTTGAAGCTTGTAGATGACCATCACTTCCCCCCCAATAGATACAAGGTGAGGTGATGGAGAAAACTCAACTGTAAGACATTTTAATACTCTAGAAGAAATTCTGACAGATGATTGAAATATCTTCTTGGCTATTAAAGCCCATTGCCAAGAAGTGATCCATCTAAGATTAATCTTTATTCTTGCAGCAGGCTTATTTTTGAAGCATATGTGTGACGAATGATACGTTGACCACAAAGCCTACATGGATGAAGATCAGAACAATGATCTTTCATATGGACAACTCAGTCATAAAGTTGGCATATAACATTATGTTGTTGTTGTTGTGGAAGAGGAGTATAATCTAGAACAACTGAAGGTGAACTATCATGAAGGAATCCAACACTCTGAAATTGGACAGGCTTTGAGAAATTTGGAATATGAAAGGACACATCCTTGTCATATCCAAGACCATTTCTATGCTTGTTATGAACAATATCTTCCTAAGGTCTAATGATGGTCTTGGGAAGTGCATAATGAACTTTTTCATCTACATGTAACTCTGCTACTTCATTGGGCACTAGATCTGAATCAACTCTAACATTACTGACTTGTTGTTTAAGGGAGTTTGTTTCAATGTTTTGAATAAAAAAAAGTTCAGAATGATGACTCCATTACTATAATTCTTCTTGTTGAAGTTGAGATTCAAGCTCCAAAAAATCTACCTTTTCCTGTGTATTCTACAGACATGTTTGAATGTCAACAAGAGTGGTTTTGTTGATTTAGATTGTATTGTCAGCAATGGATATGATTAGAGTTCCCTATAACTCCAATAATCCATGATTTTTTGTCATTTTTCAAACAATTCAAGTCAATAAATGACCATAAATGTAATTGTAAATGCAACTAGCTAGCAATGCAATATTATTCAAAATTAAATGTGCTTAATGATAGGAGGGAAATCGACTGAAGAGAAGGATAATCCCATTACTGATTGAAGACTTCTTTGAATAGCCAGTGCTCCATCAACTTCCTGCTAGAGAAGGTTCCACTACGATGTCACCATACTTTTAATGGGATTCTATTGAATGCATATACCAGGACGCACATGAACCATCCACAAAAATCTATGCAACCAGCGCTCACAATGTTAGAACCAAGATTAAACTATTTATTATTTAATGCACTATTGCATATGGAGTGTGATAATCCAATCATGGGGTAGGCACACGGAAACCAAAACTCCAATGTTATATACCAACGTGGAAGAGAAACATTATATATCAAGGGTTATAAAACCATGCCACTTCTAGGAGGTGCCACCAAAGGGAGTTATAAAATTGTGCCATGATGCCAGAACAACGTCTAGGAGAGCAGTTTGGAGGGACATGAAGGGTGGTTTTATGCCACCTGGAAAGGAGTTGGGAACTAAAAACTATGGATGTGAACCTTGATAAGGGCACCAATTGATTGAATTAATATTCTCATGTGAAAATACTAACTCAGAAATAACAGAAATGTCACAGTCGTCTTTATAAATTATGTCTTCAAATAACAACCTCACAAATCGCCATGCAGGAGTTTCAAGGCATTCTTTCAACACGTTATCAACAATGACCAATGCTAAGAGAATTCAATATAGGAATTACTATGGAGAAAGTGACCAAGATGTTCCATACGCTTCGTACTCAAACTTGACCAGTGCACATACCAAGTTTTGAACACAACATTCCATGAAGTATTCTTCTCAATGGAGTATACAACTCAACGATCACCGATATTACACTTTCTGCAACCCATGGGTGTTACTGTAGCCATGAATCGAGCCTCGAGAGATGTTGAACGACTTCCTTTATGAAACATTCTTCTCTCTTCATGTCCTTTCCTCAAAAGAGTGGAGTCACTCTACACTCACACTAACATCTACATCTACTTTTATTTCAAATAAAACGTGGACTAGTGCTTGACTAGCATTGTGTATTCCTACACTAGGAAACCAATTTCAGAAATTAGGTCATGCAAAACTATGAATCACAAAAGATTTAATGGTGAGGGCATGGTATTCCTATTTAATATTACTTTTAGTCATCCAGGTGGAAAATTCAAAGTAGTTGAGTACCAAAACATGTGAAGATCTTGGCTTCACAAGTCTCGTTCTATGTTCAGATTGTCATACATTGGCCAAATACATTAAGGATGAAGAGCTAGTCTCAGACTACCAAAAAAGTTGTGTGAAAGAATCAAAAGATTCAGTTAGCAAGGTTACTTATGGTCATGCAATTTTGGAAGTATGCATGAGAAATATGGTGTTTTATCTAGACGTCCTCTCATTTATTAAGGAATAACAAGATGATTTTCCTTCTATGCATGTTCAATATATTTATTCCTCACCCCCACTTGTGATGTTGGATGAAGATGGAAATCACAAGGAAACTATTAGGATTGATAATGGCAGTGGAAACAACAAAATTATTTCACCATCTCTATCATAGAGGTGTTGTCTAGGTATTTCCTCTCTGTGGACAGAGACGATCCCTTTAGCCCAATGAGTGGGTCTAGCAACAAACGAGACAATCTAGAAGACACTTTCCTAAATTACAATAGAAATGACAGAAGAGGAAGGGGACCTACCTCGCTCTGATGCTATAATTCACTACTTTGTTGAAAATATTGATCACTTGCTCCTAAGGTTCAGTCCTTACTACTCACGGTGTTTGAATACTTGCACAAGAGGTCAAAGACACAACAAAGCATAAAAGTGAAACAAGCATAATCAAATGTAATCCACTTGACATATCAAGGAGAATTAAGATAAATGAAGAATTGACACAAGAAATTATGGAAAGTGAACCAACAGTTGTATATATTAATAAACAAAAGAGGAAGCATATAACCTAGGCCTTGATGTTAGTAGCCCTCCTTGACTGAATGCCCAATTCCAATCTCAAGCTATCCAGGCACTCCTTCTCCAAGCCAAAGTGAATAGCATGTAGGCACTATCTCAACATAAGGTTTCAAATATTAAGAGACCAACCTTTTGGAAATGGAAGAGGATGAATATATAAGAAGGGAGAGGGAGTTAATATCTCACCAAATATAGGAGAAGGTCCTCATCCCAAGGAGGAAGATCATAGGGATAAGATCAAAGGGTAATATTGGGAGAACTTGACCACATCCACAATGAACAACCTCCAGCTCACCATTCTGGAAGCCTCTAGATCACGAAGCTTCTTGTCCTCTTTGGGAAAACTTGCCTTTTAGGGATCAGCACGAGTATCCAGGCCAAACCTGTGTTGGCAATGTGAGGCTCATATGGTGCAACATGCCATCATCATGAGTGGGCAGTTTCATAGTCACAGTGACCGAGAAATTAGGGTTTTGAGCTCATTTTCTCAGGGAAGGCTCAAGGAATGTTTTCATTAGTTCTTCAGGGAGTATCTAGACTACATATTAGGATGGTACACTACATAATTGTCAAGTTATGGGCACTGCAGGGTATGAAATAGGGAAGTACAGGAGGTGTGAAAAAAATATTGTGTAATAGATGCCCCCTAAAGCATGAAGGTTGAATAGGGAGTGATGGCTGAGATGCTTTATGAGCTAGTGAAAGGATGAAAACAAACACCTTTAAGAGACCTATAAATCAAGGACGCGTATAAATATGCATATTTGATATCTCTATCATATATATCAAAACATGAATCCACAATATGGATGCAGCCATCCGAATAGAAAGGACCATGTGAAAAGATCCACGGTATGGGCGCAACTATCCGAATGAAAAATGATCATATGGAAGTCTAAGATCCATGGT
Organism: Pinus taeda; assembly: GCA_000404065.3. Lineage (NCBI taxonomy): Eukaryota > Viridiplantae > Streptophyta > Pinopsida > Pinales > Pinaceae > Pinus > Pinus taeda. The sequence continues at coordinate 182,307 of APFE030526785.1, forward strand.
ATGGATTCAGCCATCCAATATAGAAGGATCATCATCATCATAGATATTTAAGTCCCACTGTATGGTCACAGCCATCCATATAGAGGAAACGCATATGAAATCATGAATAATACATAACTCCACACAGACTGAGTCATATCAGACAAAACTCAAGGTCTTCCGCTCCATCCCAACCCAACCACAGTACAAATTCTAACATGTGAATAAATGTGTTGAAGTAAAACATGCTAGAAAACCACATGATTACCGACCAACGATGTGAGGCATGAGAGAATCCACCAATAATTACAATAGCTTTCAAGGTACGACAGTACAATCCGTGAATATGAAAATGAAGTTGAAGTCGAACACTCATGGAATCATTTGATCGAAGGCCAATGATGAAAACCTATCGTCGAACGCGAAGAACTTGCCATTAAGGCATGCAAGCTCTAAGGTACTGAAAGGGAGTTTCTAATTCATCTTCCTGGATAATGAGCTGAAGTTGACGAGAAGTAACTCGCCGAAGGAGGGCCATAATGATTCTCTCATCATCGACTCGAAACAAGGAATAAAGTGGAATAAATGAGTATGATCCAGGACTGTGGAAAAAGCTCAGACAATGTATAGGTAGTAAACTGCATATAGGACTTCTCTTGAACATATCAGCGACACGACTCTAGAGTGTGGCAGCATTTGACTCAACATAGGACTAAGGGTCATGATGATGAAGTGGAATAGTCAATTGAGAGGAAAATTGGATAACCCAAACCCTGTAGGACAAGTGACTGAGAAAGGATATCCCAAACCCAACACGAGAAACATATGAGAGTCATGTGTAAGAGCAACATGCTGCCTATACAAGAGATGTTTCACTTTCACTTTTTCTCCACTATTTCTAGTGAGTACCTCAATTATTTTAAATCACAAGCTTGAAGGGGATAGAATATGCTTGTTGTATAAGTTCATTCTTCAAATGAATCCACCCTAGTAAGTTTCACAAGTCCTAGGAAAGAGAAACTTGGTCTCGTCATGGTGACAAGTCTTTCATGGTTTAAATTTTTACAAGTCAATTGGAAGAGTAACTCGGTGCATTTTTCACATTAAGAGAGTTTGAAAAAGAGACGAAAAATAAAACTCCATCAAATTTGTTTTCGTAATTTGTCACTCGAACCCGGAAAGGTAGAAAACAATATTCAAGAAAACCTCTTGACCATGTCGACCAAGGTGTTCCCTTTTCGTAAATAGTCAATCCTAGCCCGAAAAAGGGCTAAACATATACCTAGATGATGTCAATTCATTTAATTTAACGAGTTTGAAAAGATAAGTACTCGACGATCTTTTCATATTTTGAGAGTCATAAAAGAGCTTAAAGATGACTCCAGGGGGCTCCTTTTTCTTTTATTTTTAACGACTCCAAAAAAGAGATTAAACAAAACTCGTTGAATTGGTAAAAAATGATCACTTTTATCACCAAAAGGTCCTGTAATTATACAAAGACAGCCACACATCACCGATATTGAGAAAAATAATAAAATATTGGTAAAAATATATTTGAAATCTTATAAATAGGCAAAAAGTAAAAACATTTTACCATTTCACTTTGAGTAATTTGGAGAGTGCATTTTACCCTATTTTCTTTGATTCTTCACGCAAGCTGTGTGGGAGATTTGGGGAACCATTTCGTGAACCGTCAGTTGCAAGTAAGAGCTCTTCCCTTTCTCTTGATTTTCATACCATTTTCATCCCATTTCATAGAATTTTTTACTTTTTAAGAGGAGGGTTTTCATTTTTATAATACGGGGTGACCAACGTGAGTCTGATCATCAGATCAGTGCTAATCACCCCATAGCCCAAAAGACCCTCACACTGTCAATGTGAAAATAATTCGAACAGTCGCGATGGGCATAGAGTGAAAAATAAAATGCGAAATCCTCTTTCTTAATCGGTTTTTCCAAAATTTTAATCTGTTGAAAATATTATAGATATTATTTATGGGTAATTTGTAGGATATTTCGACGAATATGGCCATCGAATGGAAAGAGGCCATGAGGCAGAAGACCACCAAGTTGCCCAAAGAAATGCATTTGTTAACACTTTTAGGGACTATGGATTACTCAAGTTATTTCAAACCCTGGTTCTTAGAGCTTAGAATAAGCTGTTAGCAGGGGAAATTTCAAGGATTGAAGTTTATCTTAATTTTAAGAAACTTTGGCGAATCTTACTAGTCCCTAACATGCAAATTGTAAATTTTTTGGTGATATTTTTGTAGAAATATTTAGATTTCCAATGATTTTATATTAGTTGATATAATATTTTGGTGATTTTTAAGGTAGAATAATGGTGTACTATAAAATTTGGGTGAATCATTTCTTTGGAAAAAGCATGGAAAATTAACCCATCTGCGAATATTAGCCCCTAAAATTTTCCCTGGCTGCTAGAATATCTCAAAGGATTATGGGGTGATGGTCGTGATATATTCATCATTGGAGATCAAGAACTGGAACTAGAGATAGCTAACATCTATTTAAACAATGGACTATCCGGAAGAGCAAGAGGGTCCAACTCTTTGGATCTCGTACTAGAGGAGAGAGCACTAATACCCTAATCAAAAGGCATTTCCCTGGTGCAGAAACAACCGTGAGTGGGAAGGTTAAGTTAGAAACCATCAACAAACTCCCCTTGAGGACGATTCTACATACCATCACTCGTATAGCTGGGGCTCAAGTGTTGCATCAGGTAATGAAATAACAGTTCCAATACGCAGTGAACTCCCCTTGAGGACGATTCTACATACCATCACTCATATAGCTGGGGCTCAAGTGTTGCATGAGGTAATGAAATAACAATCCCAATACGCAGTGAATTTTCTTGCTCCAACAGTATTTAACTGGGGCAAAGGGTTACTGGTCAACATGAAAAGACAGTTGACCAAGTCCAAAACAGGTCGATTAGAACAACTTGGGTTTGGATCAATCTTGGTCACATTCTTCTTGGAGCGTGTTCCCCTATTTCGTTACCAATGAGTAGAGGTGGACAATCCAGCTCCGAGGATCTAAGGTTACTCAGATGGAGTGAGATCATGCCTCGAGGTGGAGGAGGTCAACAAATGCATTTCCCTCCATTGTTCTTTGGTTGGTTGCACCAACAACTGATCATATTAGATGACTATATCTATGTAGTCATAGACTTTAGGGGAGACCTAGATCTTCCTCTACTACCATGTGCACAATGGACCGATGCAGGTAGAAACCTTTTTTTTTTGGAATTTTTCAAGCTTTATGACTTTTTTTTTGAAGTGTATTTGAGAGTTTACTTATGATAACTTTGTAGATGTGGGACCAGAAATACCTCCCAGAATGTCCTCGATCACCCGAGGATTAGCACGCCCAGTAGAGGAAGAAGCTCTGTATGAGGAAGGAGCAGATTCTATAGTGGAGATGGAGTGAAACTTGGAAGTGATTACTCGGGGGATTACATAGTACGCTACTATAGACGACGTGTCACTGTGGTACCAGAGGCATACAGTAGGTGTTACACATTATTTTGTCACACCTCCTGCACTTCCCTCTGACATACCCCAAAGTTCCTGAAATATGACCATAATGTAGTGTACGCATTCATATATGTAGCTTAGATCCTCCCTCAAACATTGATTGGAAAATTCCTTGAACTTCCCCTGAAGGAAATATCTCTTAAACCCCAATTTGAGCATCATCGCACTTATGAGAGTAAAAACTGCAATGGTCACCTGTTGTATTATACTTGACCCATGATGGCACTGCTATGTTTACCTATATAGCCACGATGATCCCAAAAAGGCAATTTTCCCAAAGATGATGAGAAGCTTCATGGTCTAGAATCTTCCAGAGTGGCGAGCTGGAGGTTGTTCGGCATAGATGAGGTCGAGTTCTCCCAACTTGGCCTCTTGGTATTATCCTTATGAGATACCTCCTTGAGATGGGGGCCTACTCCTATATTTGGAGAGATCCTAACTCCCTTTCCCTACCTATATATTCATCCTCTCCCATTCCAAAATGGTTGGTCTATGTATATTTGCACCCTTATGTTAAGATTGTGCCTATATGCTACCCATTTGGCTTGGAGGAGTTCTTAGAGAGATTAGCTTGGGCTAGAACATTCATTCAAGGAGAGCTTATCAACATCAAGGCTTGGTTGTATGCTTCCCCTTGTTTTCTATTAATATGCAACTACTAGTTCATTTTCCATTAATGTGTATGCTCATATATCATTTATCTTAACATTCCTTGATTAGTTAAGAAGGTTTCTTTTGAATATGCTATTTGTATTTTCATGCCTTGTCGTGTCTTGATCTCTTATGCAGGTGCATAAACGTTGTGAATAGTAGGAACGAACCTATGACACAAGTGATTCTAGGTCTTCAACAAAGGGTATGGAGATAGCATCAAAATGAGGTAAGTCATCTTCTTCATCTCTCTTTTAAATTGTAACCTAGGAAAGTGTCTGGTAGATTGTCACTTAGGTTTCTAGTCCCACTTATTGGGCTAGAGGGATCGTCTATGTCCACAGAGAGGATTTACCTAGACAAAAAAATGGCTTTCCCAATGACATACCCCAAAGTGCCCGAAACATGACCATAATGCAGTTTACTCATTCATATATGCAGCTCAGATCCTCCCTTAGACATTGATTGGAAAATTCCTTGAGCTTCTCTTAAAGGAAATAGCTCATAAACCCTAATTTGAGCATAATGACTCTTATGAGACTGAAATCGCAATGGTCACCTATTGTATTATACATGACCTGCGATGGCATCACTCTGTTTACTTGTATACCCATGATGATCCCAAAAAGGAAATTTTCCCAAAGAGGATGAGAAGCTTCATGATCTAGAAGGTTCCAGAGCGGCGAGCTAGAGGTTGTTCAGCGTAGATGATGTCAAGTTCTCCAAACTTGGCCTCTTGGTCTTATCCCTATGAACTACCTCCTTGAGATGAGGGCCTACTCATATCTTTGGAGAGATCCTAACTCCCTTTCCTTGCCTATATCTTCATTCTCTCCCATTTCCAAATTGTTGTTCTATGTCTATTTGCACCCTACTAATATTGTGCCTATATGCTATTCATTTGGCTCGGAGAAGGAGTGCTTGGAGAGCTTAGCTTAGACTTGGAAATTCATCAAGGAGATCCTATCAACATCAAGGCTTGGTTGTATGCTTTCCCTTCTTTTCTATTAATATACAACTGTTGGTTCATTTTCCATTGATGTGTATGTTTATGTATCATCTATCTTAACATTCCTTGATCAGTTAAGTAGGTTGCTTTTGAATATGATATTTGTATTTGCATGCATTGTTGTGTCTTGATCTCTTGTGCAAGTGCATAAACACTATGAATAGTAGGAACAAGCTCGTGACACAAGTGATTCAAGTTATTCAACAAAGGGGGTCGAGATAGAATCAAAATGAGGTAAGCCATCTTCTTCGTGTCTCTTTTCAATTGTAACCTGGGAAAGCCTCTAGTAGATTGTCACTTAGGTTGCTAGCCCCACTCATTGGGCTAGAGGGATCATTTCTGTGTGTAGAGAATATTTACCTAGACAACTAAATGGTGACTCCGTTGGGGAAGATATAACCCTTCCCATCCATTCCTTTAATCATATCCTTTGTTGAGTTTGACCAACCATTCATTTTCAGGCTTGTTCGTTTTTCTGTAAATTTTTTCACTTACTGGTGATTGCCTAAAGGTTGTTAGTTTTGATGATCTTGAAGATATTTTGGTTTTATCTCATCTTTCTTGACCATCGCAATTTTCTCCCTGATAGTCACGATGACATCACAGATGTTTTGATTACAATCGTGACTATCGTTGTTTTGCCTATGACAGGTGCGATGATCCCAGAGGTTAAAGAAAATTAGGATTTTTCTTTTTGATTTCAGTATTTTGCCTTCTAGCAGTGGTTTGTCAGTGTGATTATAGTTTCTATATCTTTGTTGACATGTTTATCTAACTGCATTGTCTCTTGATTTGGTTTAAGTGTGTTTAGAGCTTGATTTTCTTTCTAGGATTTCTAGGTCATCCTTCATTCACTCATTGGTATGCTCTTCAGAGATCAATTACCCTCATTCAAAGAGTCTTTTTGCATCTGGTCATCTTTGGCAAGTCATTTTTGGTTATTTGTTATAAAGTTGTTTTTTTTAGTGTTGAATCAAGTAGATGCTTTGAAAATTAATTTATTTCCATTATCAAGCAATAGATTACAAATTGTTTGTTTTGGTTGAACTGAAAGAAAGTTCTTGTCTTCAACTTTATGTTTCGGAAATAAAATGTGAAAGTGGTTTTCGTTTGATTATTTTTGAAACATTGTTTGCATTCAAAATCATAAAGTGAAAGAGATTTTCATGTTTATTGAGTTGTTTGCATCTTCTTTTTCTCTCTTGCATTAGCTTGCATCGATTGCATCAGAGTGAAAGGAAAGCCATTTTTACTTTTGGTATTTCATTTGGAAGATGAAAGTGAAAGTTAGTGGAAGGAATTTTGCATGGTGCATTTTGTTTGATGCATTATTGGTTGAAATTTCTTCCCTTAGTTAGTCTAGATTTCATTGAAATGAAATTTTTCCTTTTCTCATATAGTTGCATCATAGGTGTTCAGGTGACATCATTTTGAGCCTTAAAACTAAAACATAATTGAAAATAAATGTCAAAATTTACCTCAGTTAACCTAAGGATAATTTTAACCATTGATGTTCATACTTGGTGGTCTAGGCCAGAGACGTGTTCTAGCATTTATAAAACTTAGCAACTGTTGTTTGCAATACTCATTAGACAATGCTAGCACAGTGATTCGGATCTTAGGGGGACGCCCCCAAAATATAAAAGATTGAAATGCATCTTGGGGGGAATGCCCCCAAGATCTAAAAAATTGAATTTCCAGAAGAAAAGAGGAGAGTTCCCAATAAACAAAACCACAAATAATTTTTTTATTAAAACAAAAAATAATTTTAGAAGCTACATTGTGGTGGAAAAATTGTCCTTTTACAAAATGTGACTTGTTACTTATAGTATTTTTCAGTTACAATACCACGGGTCAATTCCATGGGTGAATGAATACCATGGTGGAATCACAATACCATGGGTCAATTCCATGGGTGAATGAAATCCATGGGTGGATGTCAACATACCATGGGTGGATGTCACTTACAATACCATGGGTGGATTCCACTTACAATACCATGGGTAAATTCCATGGGTGGATGAATACCATGGGTTGATGCCATTTTCCATTCAAATCATTCCTCCCTTCCTAAGAAGCAATGGTCCCCATTGCGTGAAGTTCCCTCCTACGAAGCCTTTGTTGAATATGAAGAGCCACTGAAGAGAAGGGTTTTATGTGGTTAACCCATAACGATGATGAACAAAGATCCAAGGATAGATATACCTTGTAATGCTTGTGACCAACTATGATACTAAAAGTGTGTGGCCTACCAAATGGAATTCAATGAAGTGTGGGTTTGTGGATGACCCATACCATGATGAACGAACATCCGAGGATAGAGATACCCTGTAATGCTTGTGACCAACTGTGATACTGATAGTGTACGGCATAGAAAATGGACTTCGATGAAGTGTGGGTTTGTGGATGACCCATCACCATGAAAAATGAAGATCTGAGGATAGAGATACCCTGTAATTCTTGTGACCAACTGTGATACGAATAGTGTGTGGCCTAGCAAATGGACTTCGATGACAAGGATTTTGTGCAGTTGAACCATAACAATGATGTTGGTTGTTGATGAAGTAGCAGCTGCCTACAGATCTTGGGGTAGGAGGGAACATCTCCAAATAACCCAAGCTGAATGTTGCTATGCTGAAACTAATGAATGTGAAGTAGGTGCCTACTAAAGTGGGGTGGGATGGCACATCCAACGGGAACCCTCTCCGAATGTTGCTCCATAACTAAAATGGACATAAATCAATCAATATAACTCAGAATACTTATTATAACCTGTTTTTGGAAGCAGAAGGACCATTTTGCATCTTCCCATGTGTTGGAAATCCTTATCTAGACACCCTAGAATCTCATATTTGTGTTGGAATTTTTCCACCGTCACAAAAGTTCTGAAAAAATAGTTGATTTTAAATCAGTGATATCTCCCACATCCAAACTCCGATTATACCCAATTTTTTTTTAATTGGGTTATTTTCAAGAGGAGCTCAGATATACAATTATTTTTTCTAAAATTATGCACAAAAAAATTCAAAAAATGATAGGAGATGCGTTGTCCACCAGTTGTCATCAAAAAGCAATTTCTACAACATAGCTGATTTTAAATCAGTGATATCTCCCTCATCCAGACTCTGATTCGGCCAATTTCTTTTTGAATTTTGGTATCTTTTCACAAGAAATCTAGATTTGTTATTTGTTTTTATAAATATTTCACCAAATGTTTCATATCTGATATGCAAACTCGGCGCCCAAAAACAATTCCTACAAAAAATGAAAAAAAAAAAGAAAAAGAAAAATTCTTCCAGCTTGGCCCAAGAAAATGCATTGTGGAGGACTTAGCACATGCCTGAAGTTTGTTGAACATTGCTACAAAACTTGGAACTTAAATATGCATCAAACCCTCATTCCCTTAGAATCATAACCTGCTCTAACCACTGATCCGGATCTTGGGGGGAGGCCCCCAAGATCTAAAAGATTGAAATGGATCTTGGGGGGAATGCCCCCAAGATCTAAAAAATTGAATTTCTAGAAGAAAAGGAGGAGAGTGCCCAATAAACATAACCACAAAGATTTTTTTTTATTAAAAATGCAGAATAACTGTAGAAGCTACATTGTGGTGGACAAACTATCCTTTTACAAAATGTGACTTGTTACTTATAGTATTTTTCCGTTACAATACCACAGGTCAATTCCATGGGTGAATGAATATGATGGGTGGATGTCAAAATACCGTTGGTCAATTCCATGGGTGATTGAATACCATGGGTGGATGTCACAATACCATGGGCAATTACCATGGGTGAATGAATACCATGGGTGGATAAATACCATGGGTGGATGCCACTTACAATACCATGGGTAGATTCCATGGGTGGATGAATACCATGGGTTGATGCCATTTTCAATTCGGATCACACGGACTTGAGCTCCCTGTACCATCAAGTATATAAAGGGAGACTCTCATAGGTTGCAAACCTTTATCCATAGGAAGCCGAGTCTACAACCCTGTAAATGTGATACACTAAAAACAACATTCAAAGAGATTGCCTACACGAACGTCTAGTCCTTAGTAAATTTATTTGCTAAGGTGTATATTGCAATTCAAGGTTACTTGGTAATCCATTTTTCCTAGAGTATCCTGAGTAGTCGTTTCGATCTTTTCTGACTCTTTAAACTTGGAAATATCATCGATTACTTGTCCTTTCAAGCTCGCTAAACCAACAAAATCGATTAGAGTCATGTTTTTTTTCCTTTTCTCAACTCTTAAAACATGAAAAGGAAAAGATTTTGTTTCAAATTCTAAAATTAACTGACCGCAAAACAACATCCTTCCTATGGAAATACTCCTTAGTAGAGCTTAAGTTGATACCAATGGAAAAATTTCCTAGGTCTACCAATCAAGGAAAACCCACTGATGGGAATCCTAGTCCTTTTCCTTCTTTGGAAATACTGGTGCTCCCTATATGGTGACATTGTCCCTTCCTGGATTGACCATTGGTCTTCCAGTTTGGTTATTTTCGACGTCAGTGATTTCGAGTGTCCAAACTTATTTTCAACCAAGTTCTCCTCCACCTAAACAACATCAACATCATGTTGATCCTAAATTTGACCCTTTGCCTTCTTTTCTTATTTTTTCACCCCATTCTTCCTCTTCACCTACTGAAAGTCTAGATTCTAGTAATCAGGAAGCTAAGAAGAAGAAGAAGAGGTCGAAGAAGAATAATCAAAATAAGCAAGGGGGCAACCAAATAACTATTGTTACCAATGCAACTAATGAAGAAAATTCTTCGAACGAGCCCCAGAAAGTAAAATTCCCTTGCATGTTATGTAAGGTTGACCACCTTCTTTGGAATTGTCGTGGTATTCCCAAGGTCTTATAACCTTGGTCCATAGGTTCACATTGACCTTTTTCATCAAACTCTAGTGATCATGCTGGTGATAAACCTTCAACTAGTAAATCCCAAGGGAAAAAAAGAAAATTCAAATTTCCCTGTAAGCTATGTGAAGGTAATCATCCCATTCACCTTTATCCTCTTATGGATGAAGCTTCCCAAGAGATGGAAAACCTTACAGCTTCTCAACCTTGTCTTCCGACTGGGTATCGAAATCTTTCCCATGATCCTTCACTAGTTGATCTAGTGTTTGATCAAAAGTTATCTGTGGTCAAACCCCCTCTCTAAAAGTGAGTCTTGTGAGTGTAGCTCTTTTCAAAATCTTGAAATATGAAAAGAATGTCCAGTACTTGTCATTTCAAACTCGTTAAAGTAAATGAATTAACATCGTCTTAGTATACGCTTACCCCTTTTTGGGCTGGAATTGACTATTTATGAAAAAGGTACACCTTGGTCAACAAGGTCGAAGGATTATCTCAAATATGTTTTTCTACCTTTTCAGGTTCGATGGACAAATTACGAAAAGGGACCTAATGGAGCTTTATGTTTTGTCTCTTTTTCAAACTCTCTAAATATGAAAAAGATACCAAGTTATTCTTCTATTGAACTTGTTCAATTCTTTTACGACGAAAGACTCGTCACCATGATGAGACCGATTTTCTCCTTCTTATGACTTGTAAAACTTACTAGGATGGATTCATCTAAAGGGTGAACTTAAATGACAAGAACATGGTATCCTCTTCAAGCTTGTCTAAAAATAAAGAGGAACTCACTAGGAATAGTGGGGAAAAAGTGAAAGTGAAACATCTCTTGTATAGGCAGCATGTCGCTCTTGAACATGACACTCATTTGTTTCCCATGTCAGGTTTGGGATATCCTCACTTAGTCACTTGTCCTTCCAGGTTTGGGTAATCCATTTTTCCTCTCATTTAACTATCCCACTTCATCATTATGACCCTTGATCATATGTTGAGTCTAATGTTTCCACACTCCAAAGTCGTGTCACCAATATGTTCAAGAGAATTCCTATCTGCAGTCTATTACCTATACATTGTCTAACCCTTTGTTACAGTCTTTGATCTTATTCATTCCATTCCACTTTATTCCTTGTTTCGTTTCAATGATGGGGGACTCATTATGAACCTCATTAAAATGGTCACTTCTTGGCGACTTTAGCTCATTATCCAGGAATATGATTTAGAAACTCCCTTTCAGTACCTTAGATCTTGCATGCCTTAATGGCAAGTTCTTCACATCCGATGACAAGTTTTCATTATTGGAATTTGATCAAATGATTCCATGAGTGTTCAACATCATCTTCATTATCACGTTCACGGATTATATTTTCATACCTTGAGAGCCATTGCCATTATTAGTGGTTTCTCTCATGCAAGTTAATGGTCCACATCATTAGCCGATAATCAGGTGGTTTTCTAGCATGTTCAACTTTGACATATTCATTCCCATGCTAGAATTCGTACTTTGATCAAGATGGGATGGAGTGCAAGACCATGAGTCTTGTCTGATAGGACTCAAGTTGCGTGGAGTTATGTGTTATTCATGATTGTACAAATGTTTCTGCTATACGGATGGATGTGACCATACCATGGGACTTTACATTTATGATGATCCTTCTATATTGTATGGTTGTGTCCATACCTTAGATCTTAGATTTGCAGATGATCCTTCTTATTTGGATGGTTACACCCATGCCATGGATCCTTTCATATAGTCCTTATTATTCAAACAGCTTCATCCATACCGTGGATTCATGTTTTGATATCAGATATGTATATGTATATGTGTCCTTCATTTGCAGGTCTCCTAACAGTGTTTTGTTCTCGTCCTTGCAAAACCTCGTAGAGCATCTCAGCCATCATTCCCCGTTCTACCTTCATGCTTTAGGGGGCATCTATTACACAATATTTTGTCACACCTCATGAAATTCCCTGTGACATACCCCAAAGTGCCCGAAACATGACCATAATGCAGTGTACTCATTCATATATGCAGCTCAAATCCTCCCTCAAACATTGATTAGAAAATTCCTTGAGCTTCCCTTGAAGGAAATAACTCTTAAACCATAATTTGAGCATCATCGCTCTTATGAGACTGAAAATTGTGATGGTCGCCTATTGTACTATACTTGACCCACGATGGCATCTTTAATTTTACTTGTATACCCAATATGATCCCAAGAAGACAATTTTCCTAAAGAGGATGAGCAGCTTCATGATCTAAAAGCTTCCAGAGCGACGAACTAGAGGTTGTTTGACGTAGATGAGGTCAAGTTCTCCCAACTTGGCCTCTTGGTCTTATCCCTATGAGATACTTCCTTGAGATGAAGGCTTAATCCTATCTTTGGAGAGCTCCTAACTCCCTTTCCCTGCCTATATATTCATCCTCTCGCATTCCAAAATGGTTGGTCTATGTCTATTTTCACCCTTATGCTAAGATTGTGCCTATATGCTACTCATTTGGCTTGGAGAAGGAGTGCTTGGAGAGCTTAGCTTGGACTTGGACATTCATTCAAGGAGAGCTTATCAACATCAAGTCTTGGTTGTATTCTTTCCCTTCGTTTCTAAGAATATACAACTTCTGGTTCATTTTCCATTGATGTGAATGTTTATGTATCATCTATATTAACATTCCTTGATCAGTTAAGTAGGTTTATTTTGAATATGATATATGTATTTTCATGCCTTTTTGTGTCCTGATCTCTTGTACAGGTGCATAAACACTATGAATAGTAGGAACAAGCCCATGACACAAGTGATTCAAGGTCTTCATCAAAGGGGATCAAGATAGCATCAGAACAATGTAGGCCATCTTCTTCATCTCTCTTTTCAGTTGTAACCTAGGAAAGTGTATGGTAGATTGTCACTTAGGTCACTAGTCTCACTCATTGGGCTATAGGGATCGTCTCTATCCGCTAAGAGGATTTACCTAGACAATAGTAGGATTATCTGCGAGACAGCGTCAGTTGTCAAGCCGAGTGATTAGAGTTATCTCATGCTACCATGATCATCATGTGGGTGAATAGCTTATTCCTAGTCATATATCTGCACTATTGTAGGCTTTTAAAGCCATGTGTCTCATAAACACTATTTTTTGATATTTTGATATAACAAAATTTGACAATTCGACATATATATATATATATATATATATATATATATATATATATATTATATATATATATCTATATATATTGTTACTATTGTCTACTTTTTTGTTCATATATCATGATGATGTTTTCGATTTTTATAAGTGACACAAATGTCTATCTAAAACATAATTTTCCAATGCATATGTTAATGTATTCAAATTTTGTGGAATGTGTTGATACGTAATGTAATCAAAGTTTCTGTCCAGTAATCGTACACGTAGATACATGTGCAAAATGTGTATATTTCTAAAAGAATAATGACCATTTAATTGTAGCACAATGAGTTGTGAATCTAACTTAACAACCAAATTTCTGATTGTGAGAGAAATTGCTTCTGATGATAGTTCAATAACTGAACTGTACTCAACAATATTATTAGTTGTTCGTCCCAGGAAAATACCTTGTAAATTGATCAACTCGCCATTAAGTGTGAAGAGTGCCCAAGCAACAAAAGATAAGTTATGTGTGCTACGACAAGCACCATTAGGAAAACCAACATAATGGTTTGACGACATCTACGAACCAAGTGGAACACAAGGTAAGCAGAGGAAACATCTCTACAAAGCAAACAATCACACCAAAGAATCAAAATGCACAATAATGAATTCACACATTAATGTACAAAAGCAATTACATGGAAATCATGCATAATGCCTTTTCAAATAAAGCCCGTTGCAGGGGTGTGCTAATGCATTAACTTTGTATTCAACCAACTCATAGGCACCTTTTTGCGAAATGTGTTTAACAATGTATGGTGCATGCCACACAGGTCCGAACTTCCCAGCTCCCAACTTATCATTAGCTTGGTCATACAACAAGACCAAGTCACCTTCAGTGAAAACTCGTGGAGAAATAGTTTGATCATAATGAGCTTTAACTCATTTTTCAGTGCTTCGATAAACATCACGGCAATAAGACAAGTTTCATCAAGCCTCTCAAGATAAAGAAAATTTTCCTCCTCCGGTGAGGCATCGGGAAGTTATTCGATAGCTAGTTTTAATGAAGGAATCTCACATTTGATAGCGAGTGTCGCCTTTAAACCATATACCAACTGGAATGGAGTGAAACCAATGGCTCTCTTAGGCAAGGTTCGGTAATCCCAACGAGCCAAAAACAACATGAGATGCCAATCCTTTTTATGCTTTCCAGTGGTACGTTGAAGCATAGTAATTAAGATTTTATTAATCACTTCAACTTGGCCATTGGCCCATGGATAGTCAGGAGTTGAGTTGTCATGGTGAAGACGAAACTGAGCACTAAGCTCTACCATCATGTACTGATGAAAATGTGATCCATGATTAGTGCCAAAGGCTTGAGGGATGCCAAAATGGGCTATGACATGGTTAAAGAGGAACTAAGCAGTAGTTGTACCGTCAGTAGTATATGTGGGCATCGCCTTAGCCTATTTAGTAAAATAGTTGAAATTGACAATGATATAGTCATGCCCCCCGGTCGAGTGAGGGTTACAGGTCATGAAATCAATTTCCCATTTAGTGAATGGGCCTACAGTAACAACTGGCTGTAAGGGTGTTGTTAGAGCCTAGATTAACCTCAGGCTTAAAGAAGGCAATTCTAGGGTAACCACAAACCAAGCTTAACCTGGTAGCTATCCCTACCAGGTTGGGAGAGGGCTCTTTCCTAATGAATCTCACACAAGATGACTAGATCATGAACAATATTTTATGCTAGGTATAGTAGCTCTAGGGTTTTGATTGATTTTGTTGGTTTTTACTAGATCAAACGGAGCTGGGAAATTTAGGTCTGGGAAATTAGGTCAGAATGTAGCGTGTTCTACGAGGCAAGGTAGGTATGGGCTTTAGAACTTGAAATTGAGTGAGGTGAGATGTCTAAGACTAGTGAGGAGCTAAGGAGGGCATGTAACGATCATGTATCCTTCTCAAACAGCAGAAAACATAGAATACTAAATGATTTCCCAAGCTAGAGCACTGCAAACAATGAATTCTACCTATCTATCTTGATATCATTCAGTTAGAAGCAGTGGGATAGATGATGGCATATATAAAACGTGTAAACAACTGATAACAAAAGAAGAAACTATGCAAAATCACCATACCACAGGAATCCCATAAAAGTAGCTGCAACTCCTATTAATTTCCTTGCCAAATTGCTTACAATGATGTACAATATAGTTCAGAGCATCCAAGTGAATTCAACCCTTGCAAATGAGAAAGAAAATACATAATATAGACATTAAAATCCCTCATCCTAACCATCAGGGGTCAAAACCATGAGAAGAGGAGTTGTTTCAACCATTTCTAAACAAGGAGCAGGAATATAGGCAGTCAAACAACTTGCCTCTATAAGTAAGGAAACTGATTCATTTGCCTCAAAACCACCACTAACTAATGAATCTACCCTCTAAAAATATTTTACCATTACATATACATGCCATGTCATCAATTACATCAGTGAAATCATCCATGAGGAGAGAGAAGTCAAATTTACAGTCAAAACAGGCGAATTTTAGTTTCCTGGGCAAAATGATCCTAAGCACAGCACCACTGGTCCTAAGAAAAGCACCACTTTCCACCTGATTTTGAAGGTCTTCCCCTTAGCCAAATTGAGCCCACGATAGCTCATTGGAAAGATATTCAAGTATAGTTTCTGAAACACCTAGAACTTGTGAATTGGAGGTCATTTTCCCCCTCAAAACTTGAATCTCCAAAGATTGCTTTTGTGTGTCCAAAAGAGGCAGAGAGGTCATTTTTTAGTAGTTTTTGGACCTTTTGGTGTACTAGATCTGCTCCAAAACTTCTGAAACATTCCAAGGTGTATGTCCTCATCATACTGAATCCAAATATGTCAAATTATCCTCAAATGATACTCTAGGAAGAAGCGCAGTGCTGGTGGCGCTACGCTCCTGGGTAAAATGTCTGTGTTATGAATTACAAAATTTCAAAAATGCAAAAATTGCCCAAAATTTTCGCAAATTTGGCATGGAAAACCACCATCAGCTGCTTTGATGGACTATGGAGGCTTCAACTAACATTCTCAATCTATCTTGCTTCTTTTTTCCTTCCAAAGCTCTCCTTAGCCTTGCCTTCAATTTTCTAATCCTCATGCTACAGATTTTGTTGCAGGTCATGTAATGGTAGGCCGTGTGTCAGAGAATTTTCTTAACCCTATTGGCCTTCTCAATTAGTCCTTCAAGATTTATTTTTACCCTCTCAAGCCAAGTTTCCCTATCAATTTCAATCTCTTGCTGAATAGGAGTAAATGTGACATGAGCCTCTTTAGCCATTTTCCTATTTGCTTTGATCATTTGCAGCTCCATGAGGACTTGCTTGTCACTCAATTGTTTGTTTTCTTGTTCTAAATATTTGATGATGAACTTGTCTCTTTCTAAGTTGTCCACCAAAGCTTGTATTTGAGCTTCCCTTTCTTGAATGATGATGTCCTTGACAGTTTCTTCATCCTGAGCTTCCAAGTCAATGATGCCAACTCCATGATGAGTAAAGTGTTGTTGTGGCTCCTCACGCTCAGTCAGGTCAAAATCTCTTTCCTTCTCATCACCAAGATCTTCCTATTGCACTTTTTCCTTGTCTTTTCTCAATTTCTCAACCTGTACCTATTTTGTCGATGTAGAAGGCAAAGCCCCTTCCACACCTTATGGAGCAAACACTTTCCTAACAGCTGCAAAAAGTTTCCTTGTGCCTCTCTGATATGTCAAATACATTAGAATCTCAACAGTTTTGGTTTCCTTAACCTCTTTCCTTGTTTCTCCATGGCTAGATGGAACACCTTCTTCTTGATGTACTGGTGATGGGATCTGTGGACCTTTAAACATCTCATGAGCAACGAAAGTCTCCCAAGGAATGTTAAGAAGATTGATATGGTGAAGAACAATGATTTTGATTAAGGAGTGATGGTAGATGTTGTGTATGGATTCTTCTGCACAAGGTAAGATATCGTGTCAATGTTTCTAAACAAGAAGCATGGGAGGTTCATCATCTTTACCCTGGTGAAGTGCATGAGGAGTTTGATATGGTAAGCATACAACTCGGATAATCTTCCTTCACAAGTAAAATATTTTATGACAATCCTCATCAAAGGAATATACCTGCTTTACAAAAATTTAAAGGGGAAAAGCCTCTTCACCTTTCTCCTGAATTGAGCTCTGATGTAAGGTTCATAATAATGATCATCAAGGTCGAAACCCTTTTACCATTTCTCACCCACATTAGGGATTCTAGTGGCCTCTGAAATGACAGATGGCGATATTTTGAAGGTTACCCTAGCAAGTGTCACCTCATTTTTATGTAAATGAGCCACAAAAATTTTGGCCAACTCCGGTGAAACTGAGCTCTTTCCACTAGTTCATAGAATTCAAAACATCCTTGGTGCCTAAAACAAGAGACTGCAAGTGGGAAAGCTTGCAATTCTCTCAAACTAGTGGGCTCCTCTCTGATGAATTTTCCTCCTTTATGAGGCTTCCTCTATTGCCTGTGCCTCTCCACAGAACTATCACTGAATGTTTCCTCCTCATATTCAAAGTCATTATCTCTGTCCATGTTTCCCTTAGTTTGCACAATGTGATAATGAATGGATGGTGTTATGGGAAATGACTTGGAGGAATGGGTGAAAATTAAGGTGTGGGAAAAATGTATGAGGGAGGGGCTTTGGGGAGCGATAAGTGAGTGATAGAGTGTGATAGCAGTGATGGAATAAGGGTTTTAGCTTATGAAGTCAATGGTAGGAAAGCTAGGGTTTTATAATAGAGATTAGGGTTTTAATTTTAAGGATGAAAAACCAAGGAAATTTTCACATGTGCACACTAAGCAACAAGAGTGATAGTACTTACTTGCTAAGAGCAAATCTGGAAGAAATTTGGTGAAATTTGGAAGCTTGGAGTGTTTTTGGGCTTTGTTGGTCAAAGCGCAGTGCCATCCTATAGGAGCGTTGTGCCAGTCCAGGAGCACAACACCCGTGTTAATTTACACTGTGAGAAAATGTCAGGAGCACAGCACTGGGCTAGGAGTGTAGCGCCACCACTAAAGAGCGCAACACTGAGCTAAAACCTCCAGAAGTGCAGTGCTTTCCTCTGTTTTTCTCAAGGATGCTTATAAATCATTTTTTCCTCTCTCCTTGGCTCTTTGATTTTAAAAAATGACACAATGGCATGAAAAAGGAAGAACATGAGTTTATATATGATCACCTTTTGATTTTTGTTTTTGAAAACCCATCTTTGTAATGCCTCTTTGTCTCTTTCAATACTCTGTTTTTCAAGTTTATTGTCTTTTGCTTGCAAGTGGACTAATGCTCTAAATCACTTTGATTTTCTGCAATGGCAGATGCTTGGCAACATCACAAGCTTAGGAGGAGCTTGGGAACAAATATTACATATAGAAAAAATAAAATTACATCATAAATGAAGATAAAAAAACATAATACTCTATTTTCATCTCAAAACAAGTTTTGAGGTGAGATCATTCGTCTCTCAAACTGATAAATTATGATTTTAAAAATCATTATTAGCCTCCTCATATTCTTGTTGATCATTATTGGCATGAAATAGTTGTTTTTGACCATGATAAAACCCTAAAACCTAAAGACACTAGACCCTAATACCTAATAAGATAAACTACAGAGTAAATCATGAACCATGACTGAAATATGAAAGAGGATTAGCAAGTATAGATCATGACGAGAAAAACTAGAAGTAAACCCTACCATCAGTGAATCCATGACCTAATGGAATGAAAACTCATCAGTGTGGGACTCCTACTATGAAATGCAAAAGATCAGATTTTGATCACTGATGGCAGTGTGAAGACACTGACACTAACAGGTGCTGTCAGGGCACGTTGTTTGCAGTTATATATCT
The DNA here is from genome assembly GCA_000404065.3 of Pinus taeda. NCBI lineage: Eukaryota > Viridiplantae > Streptophyta > Pinopsida > Pinales > Pinaceae > Pinus > Pinus taeda. The sequence continues at coordinate 201,402 of APFE030526785.1, forward strand.
GATATTCAAGGCACTTTTGAACTACCAAAGTGAAATATTTGAAGATAGAAGGCAGGAAATAACTAGCACGAAGGATATTTTGAGCAGTGGCATAGCCTAAAATGTGACCACCACATGCCTTAGAGTGGTAATCATTTAGGACTTGTTCAACTTCTTCAAGTGTTAGATATCCCCGAAGAACAAAATCAACACCGACTTGGTACAACGTATCACCAATAATCAAATAAGGTTGAGACTAATAATGGATGCGGCGACTAATAGATCAAGACAACTAGGATCAGAAATTCTAGGTCTGAAGATAAACAATAATATCTACATACCGTGGGTCAAGAGTACTGATGAGAAACAAGGTTTCATCAGGAATCTGCTTAATAAAATCAGTGAAGGTGTTTGCAGAAGGAAGGGTGCAGATTAATTCGAAAAAAAACTATTTACTTCTTTAATTTGGTTGTAGTAAACTGCAAACCAAAATCTTGCAGGATGATGATCCATTTAGAGTATTTTACCCCAAGCTACTAACGAGCTAGAATATAAGTCATGGGATTATAGTCAGAAATATTGTAGTCTTCCATAGAAGAATATAATGGTGAAACCATTGGATAGCATGGACCACTACCAAGGTGAGATTCTCGACATGAGCATATCCAGTTTTTGTGTCAATAAGATTTCGATTCAAATAATAAACCACGTGTTGATTTCCATCATCATCATCCTAGAATAGTACCATGAAAATGGTACTGTCATCCGCAACCAAGTACATGAAATAATCGCTGTGGTAATCAAGGGGATGTAATAAAGGAGAACTAATGAGTGTTTTCTTTAGAGCATTGAAATATTGTTGAGAAATTTCATCCCAAACGATGGAATCCCATTTTTAAGCAAGCAAGTAAATCCCTTGGAAAGCTCAAAATAATTAGGGATAAAGCGACGAAGAAAATTGACCTTCCCTTGCAAACTTTGCAATTGGTGCAGAGATGAAGGAGGGGGTAGATTTACAATAGCCTCTACTTTCAGAGGACCTATTTGGATGCCTTCTTTGGACACAACAATACCCAAGAGTCGACCAGATTCGATGCAGAAGACATATTTATGAGGATTGAGATGAATATTATAATGTTGACAACGTAGAAAGATTTCTTGAAGGTGGTCTGGATGGTCACGGCGCTTAGCAAAATGAGCCGGTAAGTCGTCCAAATAAGGCTGAATGATGTGTTTAATATCATGAAATGCATATGACATTGCTCTCTGGAAGGTAGAACCGAAATTTTTGAGACCGAAAGTGAGATTTTTATAAGCAAAATTTCCCCATGGATAGATGAAAGTAGTTTTGTGTTGATCATTCGGTAATATGTTAATCTAGTTATAACCAGAAAAACCTTCCATAAGATAAAAGATCTCAGTTCCAGCACACTCATCAATGATATGATCAATAAAGGGAGTGGGATAATTGTCTTTATGGAACACACAATTGATATCACGGTAATCAACACAAACTCAAATTGTTCACTATTTTTAGTAATAGGTACGATATTAGAAACCTAGTCTGTCAATTGGATAGGGTAAAAAAAATCATCCTTTAGATGTTTTTCAACTTCTCCCTTAATAGAGCAGCCTTTCTAGGATGCATTGGATGGAGTTGTTGACGAATAAACTTCACATTAGGATAAGTGGATATTTTGTGCACCACTATAGCTAGATTGATACCAGGAATTTCCTCATATGACCAAGCAAAGACATCGTGAAATTATTTAAAAGGTTCAATATAAACCCTGATCTCTTCTGGGGAACAGGAAACCCCGATGTGGGTGTTCTCGACAATCCTAGGTTTAATGTAAATGTTGATTGACATGGTTGCAATAATATTTCCCATATTACCTTTGGATAGAACTTCGTGCACCAAAATAGTTGTTTGAATTGGATGCGTCAAGTTATGAGAAACAAAAGCCTAATGACACGAAGAAATATCACTAAGACTTTTAAGAAATGAAGAATGATGATGGGCATCATTCCAAGGAGTTTCTTCAAGAGACATAACCTCAACAACACTCTCATTTCTGGGAAATTATATCTCATTCAAGGGATCTGGAGAATCCCAAGAACCAAGCCAAGGAGTTTGTAAATATGTGTCCAAGTGCATACTAAGAATAGTATGACTTTCATAAGTAGCTGTGGAAGACAAAACAACTTCTTGATAAGCTCATTCTAAAGGACTTAGTGGCATAGCATCACCAAAGAATCAACTTGATCTGGAGTAGGGATGATCCATTGATCACATGAAGTTGAGATCATGTTGATTGAGGTGACATGCAAAGGTGGGAGAGAAAAAGTTCTCATTAAATAATAATATTTGAAAAGACCTTCCCCCACGCTCTCATATGGAATATCGGTATTTTCCAGATATGGGACATTTCCATTTTAAGAACTAGAAGATAAAAAGGATAATTGATCAACAGTGACGATTTTCCCTTCATGAGGAAAATGAAGCACACAGAAAAAAGAGGAAGCCACACAAAACATGGCATGAATCCAACTTCGTCCAAGTAGAGGGTTGTAATTCATATTTGCATCTATGACCTCTACTTCTAATTCGACAGTTTTCCCTTCCATGGTGATGGGAAAACTTATGAGAATACCATAAGGGTGGGAGCCTCTTCCATGAAAGGCTTCTAAGGTGTTCGGAGACTCATTCAAAGGTGGAGAGCCAATGGCTTTCCAACATGAAACAAACATGATGCAAGTGGAAGCACCCTCATTATTGATAGTTTGATGAATCATTTTCCCTTTAATAATGACTTGAATAAAAAAATGGTATTTGATGGGGAAGACAAGAAACACAGTTTTCCAAATCAAAAGTGATCAAATATGAATCAACAAGATCGATTCCTCCTATAGCAGATAACAATGATTTCCATTGCATTGGAAAAGTTTGGAGAAATTCCAAGGTAGACATTACCGAAGGTGCTTGAGCCAGATCTTTGACCATACTATAATGTTGAGCAACCCTAGTGTTCGGATTATAGGATGAATTCTGAAGCACACCTTTATGATTCAGTCAGATGACGAATTCATTATTAGATATCTCAATATGAAGAGGACCAGAACTATGTGGAGAAGACGTATAAGGTGTATCACTGGCTTCCTTTTCCATCGTATGCTTTTGAGGAGTTTGATAATATTTTGACTAGGTGGAAACAGAAATAGGCACTATTCCACTCATGTAAATCTGAGAACCTGAAGAGGTAGATGATTGGGTTTGTTCTACCAATTGTGTATGGTGTGATGGAAATGGCTCTTTCAGTACAGTCGAGGTCCCTTTCAATAAGTGACTAACTTCTGCATGATGGGGATAATCCTTGGTATAGTGATCTTCCTCACAAATGAAGCAAGGATACTTATGCTTATCTTTGGAGGCATCATCAACAGATGCCTTAGGAGGATCTTGTTTTGGGGTATGATACTTTTCTTTAACTTTACCATTTTTCTTACCTTTTGAGGCTTTGTCTACCGCAGTAGACTGAATGACATTAACCTCAAAGGTTTTACTAGGATTCGAAGAAGATTTCGAAGGAGGATTGGATGCAGTGTTTGAAATGGATTTTTTCTTCGAAGAAGCTTTATTGGGAGTTTGGGATACTGATCCAATAATACCATCGATGAGTGGTACATCTGAAGACTTCGAAGAGGATAGATCTGAAGATGGCCTCAGAGCATCAAGCAATATCTCATATAACGTGCCAGATTGGTAATATACCAAATCTAAATATTGGGAACGAGCAATGGCTTAATCCTCAGTAACACAACCTCCCATTTTTATGTCTACAACAATTGTGTTTATGAATGATTTGGTAAACCATTCAGCTAACAACTCATCAGGAATTTCAAACTTGATGAGGCCATGCCAATGTCTCCATTCATGGATGTGATCTAAGATGTGGGTCGCAATATCCTGTTTCAGAGATGTGAGAAAGTGGTTACTAGTTTCATAATGAACTAGTATATGGAAGTGAGTGAGGAAGACCATGGCCAAAGAATTGAAGTCTAAATAGGTACCTCGAGGCATCTCGATGTACCATTTTGTGACAATACCTATCAAGGTTCACTGAAAGAGATGTAGATGAACAAAGATGTCAACATAGGAATTGGAAGAACACCATAAGTGATAACTAATCACATGGGCCTGAGTGTCTTCTTTAGATTTTCCTTCGAACTTTGGGTAATCACTAGGAATCTTAGTGGGAACTAGAGGCCAGTAAGGTGAATGAAGTATTGGATCATTAGTGAGCCTTGAGACATTCGACAGTTCCAATGTCACTAGAAACAACAATTGTGGGTTAAAAGGCATGTAAGGCCTTTGATAAGGTCCAGTTTGTGGGTTCTATCTTTGTTGGTAAGGGTTATTTCCCAAAAGTTGAGGATTTTGACCATAAGGTGGATTATTCCCCCACAAAGGTGGGTTATTCCCATGGTAGGGTTGATATTGACCTACCATAGTCCGTTGAGAACCATGAGGTGGATAAACATTTTGTGAGGCATATGGATTGTAAGGTTGCTGCAACTGCTAACCCTGTTGATAAAACTGTTGGCCCTGTTGCTGCAATGGTTGGCCTTGTGGCTGCAAGTTTTGACCTTGTTGATATAAAGGTTGGGTTTTCTATTTCAAGGGATGACCTTGTTGTTACAATGGTTGACCTTGTGGATATAAGGGTTTATTCTGTTGTTACAAAAACTAAGTTTGCTACTACAAAGGTAGTTGAAACTGCTGCAAATGTTTCCCTTGCTGCTGTAAAGGTTTCCCCTACTCTTGTTGTTGAACAGTTCCTTGAGGAATTCCTTGTTGGTACTAATAAGTTCCATTTGGGAATTGACAATATGCACCGGGAATAGGATTTTGACTAGGTTGCATATGAGGACCTACTTGTGGAATATAAGGTGGATTTTGAAGTGCTTGTGAACCATATGGAACATAATATTGTTGGTGGGGTACTTGAATCAAATAAGGATGTTGATATTGATCGTTACTTGCTCCAGCTGGAATAGATGATTCAACCGGATTAGGAATATCACCATTAGGTTGACTTATTCCAACCATGTGAGGTTGTGATCCACTTACATGGGTTCCACTTGGGACAAAAGGGATATTTAGATTTTCACCCTCATGTTGTGAATGAGGTGGTGGCACATTTTTCCCACGTTATGGGGGAATTGAGGAACTTACAGACGTATAAAACGAAACTATTGGTTGCACCATGATTGACGGTTGAAACAAAGGTAACAATTGTGTCAGAATAGTTGGTTGAATTAGAACTGAAGTAATGATAGTTTGCATAGGGATATGGGAGGTCACGTTAGGAATGAATAGACCAGAAGGCATATCATTTGATGACCAAATTCGATTTTGGTATAATGAAGAAGCACTATGAGTTCCTAAAACTAGTTGAGCCAAGGTGGTATAACCATGTGAAAGCATAGGCCCACTGCTTTTAGGAGGTGACTGAGATGGAACTCTTCCTACATAAGGAAAACCTTCTGGTGGAAAGTCGTATTCGGAATCATTATCAACACCAAGAGTGTGAGTAGTCGAGACTTCTGGAGGACCTCAAGGAGAGGTTGGAAACTCAACTTCTGAAGCCATGGGTGGAAATAGTTGGAGAGGAGGAATCCAAGATGGATGAGGAGATAACTCCAAATGAACACCGGGTCTATCGTATGGACTATAAGGTTGTTGAAGAGATCTCTTCAGAGTCCCAAGACAACGATGAGTCTTGAGGTGGGGAATGAGAAGCGAGGGGTTGGATACTCGGGACAATTCCATGTTCAAAGCCTTGAGCTTCAAGTGACTATGAAAGTTCAGGAAGAACTCCTTGTGATGACCCTTCAATATCAGATGATGAAGGATAATGGTGAGGTAAATGCAATGGTTCAACCACGATGACTTTCTCTCAAAAGTAGAAGGAGAAGATATGATTTCGTTGAGGGATTTAAAAATTAAAATTTACAAGGAATTACTCAATATGAGGTCAATAAGAAATTGCATGGGTTTGACATATTATCATTGGCAGTTAATTTAATAACTTGAAACAACAAATGAATAAATAAAGGTTTATACTAGGCAAGAGGGTTTACCAAGTATCTATGAACCATTATATACACCTTAGTCGAAACCAAGCTCTTAACATATGATGACCGATCTCCTCTAATGTTCTGTTTGGTGTATAGATTTCATTTTTCTCATTTTGTTACATCATAGGAATTCAGGTGACATCATTGAGCCATAAAATTGAAACCTAATTCAAGAAAAACTTAAACTTTTCCTCAATTAACCTAAGGAGCATTTCTAACCTAATGCAAATATCTAGAGGTCTGGGCTAGAGACATGTTCCGAATTCTTTAAACTAGCAGCTGTCATTAACCTCCTACATTGTATCCCAGGGGTGAAATCTCATTCAAGTATGGAAGTATATCAAAGGCTCTCCAATACTTTCGGGTATATAGGAGGCACTTCAGTATGGAAAGTATATGAGAATGCTCTCACCGAATGGTTATGCATTACACAGTGCTAACACCAACTTTTACTCCTCATACCTTCAAGTATATATTGGGAGACCCCACTAGGTTATTATCCATTACCCACAGGTAACCGAGTGTACAAGGTAGCTGAATCGGTTACCTGTGGCTAGTGGATAGAAACCTAGTGGGGTCTCCCAATATATACTCAACGGTATAGGGAGAACAAGTTCATGTTAGCGATGTCTAATGCATAACCATTCAATGAAAGAATTCCCATATACTTGCTATACTCAAGTGCCTCTTTTATACCCAAAAGTATTGGAGAACCTTTGATATACTTCTGTATTGGAATGGTATTTCACCCCTAGGATACAATGCAGGCAGTTAATGACAACTTATATGTTTAAAGATGTTGGAACACGTCTCTAGCCTACACCTCTAGATATTTTTGTTAGGTTAAAAATACTCCTTATGTTAATTGACGTAAATTTTAATGTTATCTTGAATTAGGTTTCAATTTTATGGCTCAACGATGTCACCTAAATTCCTATGATGCAACTAAATGAGAAAAATGAAATATTTTCATTCGATGAAGGCTAAAATGATGATGGAAGAGAGACAACCAAACAATGCATCAATCAAGAAAAATGCACCAAAACATATCTCCCTAACATTTCCAATGCAAGATGTAAAAATGAAAACTACTCTTTCACTTTCACTAGCAAATGCAATGCCAAAATGCAATCTTCTAAGAAACAAAATCACTTTATTTCACTAAGATGCACTAATATTTTTGTTATTTTCTCTCACTTTGATTCAAAATGCAAACTAATGCATAAGGAAAGGAAAAATGAATTTCAAAACAACTAAAATGAAAATTTCATTCACTTTGGTTTCAAATAACAATCATTTAAAAAATACTTAAATGAAGAGATCCTTTCACTTTTATTTTAGAAACAATGAAATCAAAACAAGCATATCCTTTCATTTTCACCAAAGCAAACAATTGTGATCTACGTTTAACAATGGAGCAAAATTAATTTTCAAAGTACAAATGTGATCCAATACTAATGAAAACAACTTTGTGAATATGAACCGAAAGCAACTTGAAAATGATGTCCTGATCACAGTAAAATTATTAAATCAAGACAATTAATCTCACAAAAGAAAATACAAATGATGAGTTGTCATGCGGAAAGAGTTAATCTTGCAGACAAAACCAACCTCCCTAGAAGCCTAAGACTTTCTAGTGACAAACAAGACAATTAAGAGCAATCCTTCTCTAAACATGCATTTATCACACGAGAAATCAAGTGTTTTAGATCCTACCTGTAGTCCAACGCTGTTGTAGTAGTTTAGCCTCGTCGATCCGGATGAGCTCCTCCTTCACTTCGAAACATGCATTCACTAACAATCAAACGATTACATAGCACCTGAATATGTCATAAAATAAAACATATTCAACATATAGACCAAGGAGTATATGAAACAACTCATTAATAACAAATTGTTGAGAAGAATGGACTTATTTGTATTAATAGGAAACAAAAGAAACCATTACAACCTGAGCCTTGGTGTTGTGCAAGTTCCTCCCAGGGTCCAGCAAGAGTTTTCCTTTACTTTGATAAGCTAACCCACTTCCAAATGAAACAAGAAAGGATGGGAATCTCTCCTCACAAGCTTCTACAAGGAAGTCCTAATTCCAGCAGCATCTACCCTTTGGAATGTTCAGCTTTCAACCTCCCCTCCTCTGGCCCAATGCCTGTATTTATAATGCTCTAGAGGAAGTTAATCAGGTCCAACATCAATGGGATAAGCCCCTCTTTTGGATGGGGTAGCTCCTCTCTTGATGGGATAAGTTCCTCTTTCATAGGGATACATGAACCATCTGGAGGTGCTCAATACACGTCAAACCATCTTCTAGAATGCTCTAGAAATGACCACAAGTAACTTTTTTAAGATGAAACTCGCGCCTTTTGACCTTTACAGGAGTACGCACCCACCCCTTTACATACAAAGCGTACGAGTACGCAGGTATTATGAACTTGGGATGCGTACACGCAGGTAAGGTTGAGAGAAACTGCGTACCCAGAGATATATATATTTTTATTGGCTTTCTCTCTTTCTTGAAGTTTGACATGGAGAGCAGAGGTATGAGGCTTGCCAAGGAGGATAGTATGACTGTTGATGGAGCCATACTAACTACAAATAGTCAAGGTGACAAATTTTAGTGTAACAGATTGTCCCCTAAAGTGCGAAGCCTGTAATAGATTAGGGTTTTATATCATCTAGGAAGGGTGAAGTACTTGATCATTTCAAGGATTATCTTGTGAAAAGCCCAGTCAGAACTTGCAATTTTCAACACAAAATACATGTATAAGATTATATCATCGTTGAGGTAGGCATTCCCATACTCAGATCAAAAAACTTTAACTAACAGACTAACTACTACTC
>APFE030526790.1:0-12604 GCA_000404065.3 Pinus taeda
CCTGTGAAAATCTGCCCTCACAAGTAAAATAATGCATAATGAGCCTCACCATGGGAGCATACTCGCTTTTGAGAAACCTGAATGGAAACACACCTGCTAGATGTCTCATGAATGGTGGCTGGACATAAGGCTCAAAGTAAACAAAATCTAACATCTTGCGCTTATTCCACACCTCACCAACATTAGGTATCCCTGTAGCCTGTGAGATCACCTCGGGTGTCAATGTAAAGTTTACCCTTACAAGGTTGACATCTCCATCATGCAAGTGTAAAACAAAAAGGCGGGCCAACTCTCAGTGGTACTGAATCCGAGAGATCCTCTCGCAAAATTCGTAGCAAGAAATGTACTGGAAACATGATACTGCCATAGGACAAGCTTGTAACTCTGTCAAAGATGTGGGCTCCTCTCACTTATGATGTCCACCCTTACCACCCTTACGAGGCCGCCTCTGTTCCTCAATTTTTGCAGCTGATGATTGGTCATCACTTTGCTCATAAGTTTCGGTTTCTGACATAGTTTAGGAGCAAAGTGGACAAACTGTACTGCTGTTTCTGCCTGTAAAAAGTGTTGAATTCTATGTTGTTTCAAGGGGACAAGGACATGAGGGGAAATGTTAGGGAGGGACCTTTTTTTTTACAAGGAAATTAGATATAGGATAAATACAGGGGAATTTAAAGGAAAATATTGCAAACAAATTCATGCAAGTAAGGAATAACATACTTTATAATCAGTGAAGTATTGAAAATCATTTGCAAAAATCATTGCATCTGGGAACATGTATAGAAAGTAAAACATATGAAATATGCATACAATTCTATTAAGCAGGGGAATAATAGGGAAAATTTTACAACTCTCTACACTATGTCACCAACAATTTTGTGGTTACACATTGCATATGGTGCAGACAAGAATAAGGGTTTGAGTTTTGTTTTTTGATGCTTTTGGGAGAGGGGTAGGGTTTGCATTTTTTACAAGGAAAATGGGAATACATGTATACAACAGGGAACTTAGGGAAAAACACTGCAAACATCACTGCACATGCATCATCAAATTCATGTGTTTACATAGGTATTATGAGGGGTAGGGTCAGGGTTTGATTTTTTATTTTTAAAGGGAAAAGGGTAGGGTTTATTTTCCTTGCAAATTTAAAAGCGAAATTGACATGGAAATATAGGGAAAAAGAAATGGGAATGAAGAGAATGATTACAAGGGGAAAAACAATGAAAGAACAATAAACCCTAGCACCTTTTACAAATTTACATACAACCATATGGAGTGTTTCTTCTTTCACAATTTGATCATTACAAACACATTCATGATGTTTCCCAACTAACCAGCAGCCATTCACAAGTTTAAAGAGCCTACCTCAAGTGATTTGATGAATTAAAGGAGCTTGAGCAAATTCTGAAATGAGTTGGGAGAAGACAGCTTGATGGGTCGCGCACCACGCCCAACAAGTCACGCCCCTCTTGACGGGTCGCGCCCGTTGCCAAATTTCTCTGTGGGAGACCCTTTGATGGGTCGCGCACCTCTCAACGAGTCGTGCACCTAGCTTGACGGGTCGCGCACCTGTCTTGAGCCCGATTTTGACCAGTTTTGCCTCAATTCACTTGGAAGTTCGCCCAATCTCTCTTGCAAGGGTTTTAAATACACAATGAGAGTGCAAGGAGGGAGTTTGGGCCTTTATAGGTTTCATTTGAAAAAATTTCATGCTCAAACCCACTTTCTAATGTTTTTGCATGACACTTTTAAACTTTGTATGTTGTTGTCTCTTTGGTTTCCTTTTGTCCTAGAATTGACTGATTTAATGCTTTTGCTTGATTCTTTTTGTAGGTAGATCATCTGAGGGATCTTGGCAAGGTGACCAGGGTTGCATTTTGTTCACTGAAGACTTTTGAAATTTCATCACTTTTTACAAATAAATGAAAAATGACCTTGGCTTTAAAAACAGGGTTTTTAAATCCAAGGTGAAGATTAAATGTACCAGATAAAAATTTAGAAGAAACACCTTTACAATCATCCCTCTGGCTTACTGAACACTCATTGACTTTCAAACACATGACCTTGTAACATTTTTGACCAAAACCCTAGACCTAGGAAATTGACCTCAAGAGAAGACAAGACAAGCTTGAAAGAGCTTTAATGACTGAAATGATTTAAACCAGCAATGCCAAGAGGGGTATAAACACATCAGCTCTTCCATCAGGTTTATGGCATGCCTAATGGGATGCAAAAATTGACACTGATGAGACACCTACCTATGCAAAATGCAAAAAGTTTTGATCGCTGATGGAGGGCTCAAGATCGACTCTAACAGATCCCTCTACTGTGGTATGCACCTATAAATATACAACTCGCATAAGATCGGTGTCAAGCCAATGCATCTCAACTAGATCTTCTTGAGTCTAGGTACGCCGAGATCAGTTATGTCCATTGATATTTCCATTTATTTGTAAACTCCGTAAACATTTGTAGGGTTCCTATGATGACTTGCACTAGAAGATCTCGTATTGATCACTTGCAAGCTCTGTGTAAAATATCTCTTCTTTCTATTTCTTCAAACTTCCTCGGTGGAGCTGAGCTTATTGAGAAGAAATCCGCTCTACTTGTTCATGCCACCAATATTTAAGATCCTTCTTAAATATCCTCAACATCATATTCCAGACCCCTTTGGAAATTTTTAGGTCCCGTCAATGAAACCATTTGTTGGCGAAAAACTAACAAATGGGTTGAGACCTAGGGTTTAGGCATATGGGCCAACAAAGGCTTCACTATAGTCTAGCATCACACTGACATTTTCACCTTATCTTGGATGAATAAGGCATCTCACCCAAGGCATGTCATGAGCTTAGTTAGTTGAGGGACTAGAATCAGGCGTTATGATAAATATCAAGGAACTGACAAGGGAAATAACTCAACAATATAACAGTTTGGATCCAATCAACATATACAAAGGAAAAATATTAGACAGATGCAAGCATATTAAATTTTTTAGAAAACCTTAATGAGTCACACACGAATTTCTCAAATTTCCTTGTAACCATGTCTTCCATTAACGCCATAGAAATATAACAACATCAAACTTAAAGCCCCCGATAGCACATCCATCAACATAACATAAAATATATAATCAAGGAAACCAGATATAGATCGGGCTTAAACGGCTCCACAAAAACATTCTTGTATCCCACCATCTAACCTATTCCTAACATTTCTCCTAGACCTTCTTAAGCGCCCCCCTCAATTGAACTACCACTCTTCTTGGATGCTCCACCTCTTTCCCTTTTGGCTACCTATTCTACTCAATGTTTCTTGCTTCCTCAACTGTCAGCTCTCTTCTCCACTCAGTTGTCTCTATTGCTTAGTTGTTTCTTGGTTGAGTCCAGATTCCTTTGGAAATCCTTCCATAACTATAGGTCCTTGTTAGGTTCCTTCCTCTACTCCATTTATCTCCTCTACAACTCCCCAATGGCAATTTCTAGGAAAAATGTGGTCAACTGGTCCAAAAATGATTTTTCAAATAAAGTACCCAACACATAAATTTTTTATGTTGAATTATATATACATTTTTCCCCAAAATAACTTATATATTTTTTTGAACTTATGTAGTTTTCATAATTTTTAAATGATGAATTACTTAACTTAGTGGAACAATTGTCACTTCATGAACTTAACTAGATATAGGGCGGGCTCAAATGGCTCCAAAAAAACATTCTTGTATCCTACCATCTAACCTATTCCTCAACTTTATCCTAGCTCTTCTTATGTCTCCCCCTCACTTGAATTGCCACTCTTCTCTTGGATTCTCCACCCCTTTCCCTTTTGGCTGCGTTTGTTGCTTGGTTGTTTCCTGTTTCTTTAGATATCAACTCTCTTCTCCACTCAGTTGTCTCTGTTGCTCAATTGTTTCTTGCTCGAGTTTATATTCCTCTGGACATCCTTACGCAATTGTCAGTGTTTGTTGGGTTCCTTCCGCTTCTCTAGTTATCTCCTCCGTAACTTCCCAATGGTCATTTCCAAGCAAAATGTGGTCAACTAGTCAAAACACAATTTTTCAAATGAAGGACCCAACACATATATTTTTTTTTATATTGAATTGTATATACATTTTGTCCCCAAAAATCACTTATATATTTATTTGAACTTATGTAGTTTTCATCATTTTTAAATGATGAATTACTTAAATCAGTGGAACAATTGTCGCTTCATGAACTTGTTGATGTACAGGCACCCTAGGTATTACTATGTATCATAGAAAATTTTAAGCATTGAAGTTTACCTTAAAGTTTAGAAACCTTGGTGAATCTTACTAGTCCCTAACATGCAATTTGTAAAAACTTTGGTGATATTTTTGTAGAATTTTTTAGATTATAAATGATTTTATGTTAGCCTATATAGTATTTTGGTGATTTTTAAGGTAAAATAGTGGTGTATTATAAAAAGTGGGCTAATCATTTTAGAAAAAAAAATGGAAATTGACAAACCTTTTTATTGAAAAAAGCATGGAAAATTAGCTGACCTACGAATATTGGCCCCTAAAATTTTCCCTACCATGCATATATATTTTTTTCTTCAAATTGGTAATGAATTAAAGTCACATAAATTTTATGGTGTCTCTCATACATATTATGGTTACGTTTTAGGTTAGCGGGACAAATGAAAGAATCAATCAGCAAACTGAGCCCCAAGGAGAAGGTACAAAATCTCCACAAGATGGTATTTTCATACCCTAGTAGCCTATTATCCTTCCAGTTATTTGGAAAAACTTTTCTTACTATTGATTGTAAGCTCTAATTAATGATATGTTCTTTTAGAAATCCCATATACAACATGTTTTGTATTTATTAATTTCTTCTGATTAATTAAATTATGTTCTTGCAGTTTAAATATAGTTCTCTCAATGGATGTGCGTGAGGAGTTCATGCTGTAAGTGTTTTTTGTTTTTATTTGAAGGGAAAAATGTATAGTTTCCCATGTTGCATTAGGTGATCCATTGATCTATCTAGATCTCATAAATGCATGGTTATAAGCCAATTGTTTTCTGAAATACATTTTATATTGTATTACTAGCATTTAAAAGTCATGTTTATGTTTAATACTCTTTTGGGGAGTTATATACCCTAGTAGCATTTAGCACTTTGTGGTTTTTTTTTTTTTTTTTTGGTATCTGAATGTAAACATTCACTACATACCCCTCCATTGGTTGATGAATCATTTGACATTGTGAAACCCCATATCTCCATTGGAAGCAAAATTGACACTCTCTATGAGTTAAATTAGAAATGCTTACCAAATGCATGAATTGGAATTAGAATTAGTTGGAAGGGATGCATGGTGTGGATTCACATCATTTCCATTTCTTTCCCATTGGATTGGATCCTAGAATTCACTAACTTCTTTAGCACAAATGCCTATCCCGGGTTTATCATGGATCTTACTATTCATGAATCATTGAACATCATTAGGAGAATTTTGAAATATAAAATGGGCCTCCTAAGAAAATTATAAAATAATAGTGGAAATAATAAAATAATATTAGATTAATCATCAAAATTTAGAAGGAAAAAAGAAAAAACTATTTTTTCAACACTTATTTTCAACTTATCTACCTATGGGTTTACTCAAATTTCAAGCAACAATACTCGTTGGATGCAGAATTTGGTTCCTCATCCAAGGAGTACCCATGTTGCATACTTTTGATGGATCCTGCTTCACGAAAAATGGGAAATAAATGAAAAATGTGATTGCAATCACAACTTTTCATGGATTTCTCATATTTTGTGTATCAAGGTCCATCAAAAGTATGCAACATGGTTACTCCTTGGATAAGGAATTAAATTTTCCATTCGACGAGTAATCTTGCTTGAAATTTGAGTAAAACCTTAGGGATATAAGTTGAAAAAGTAGGTTTATTATTTTTAATTTTTTTTTTTTTTTTTACTCCAAAAATGGTGAATCATCCCCAATGGTTGACATCATCATCTTGAATCTTATTAGTTCTTATAAATTTTATTTTGGTTGTACATTTTTCTTAGGAGGCCCATTTTAGATCTCAAAATTCCCTTAATGCCTAGAGAAAAAGCATATGATCCTTGTCTCACATCCTTGTGGATTGTAGATCACAAACAATATGGATGGTTGTGATCTAGTGTCTATCAAAATTCATTTAGATGTCACCCACAATTACTTTCAACCTTGCACAAATCATAGGCCTTTTCTCAACACCTCTAAAATGTATTTCCTTGACAATGCTCCTCTTATTTTGAGATTAACGTAGAATTATTTCCATTTGCATAGTGTGCATGGAAATGGTACTCAAGGTCCCCTCTACTAAAATGAATAGATATCTCATTTCACATTATCAATTTATACAACTTAAGACCTTTTAGAATGCACCTAAGATTGGGCCCTATCGTTTTTCTCAACAACCCCCCATCATCTTTAGACTTAGAAGAAAGAATAATGGGGACCCTTTAAAATTTTTATGATATAATCCTTCTTCATTTAAATAAAATAGGATAAGTTTTGTTTTTACTCTTTTATTATCGAATAAAACAAAAAATTTAATGAATAAGGTCATAAAATATTTTAGGAATCCTTTTGTAGTTTTGAAAGATGAATTACAAGTCTAAATGAATCCTGAAATTAATGAAAAATCTATAAAAGAGTAGGTCTTATTAAATAATATGCATAGTATCAACGATTTCAAAGGACAACCACAAAACTAAAACTACGAAAAGTCGAATTGTAAACTTGTGAAATTGCAATAAGCTGATAAGTCAAATACAAATGTGAAATGCAAAATTACGAAATACAAAATTTCAGAATAATGAAATGCAAAATTGTGACAAGCCGAATTGTGAAATGTCGAGCCAATATCACATTCCATTAAGAGTCGATATCACATTCCATCAATTGACGGATGCAGGTCATATCATGTTCTCTTAAATTCCGCTCTTTCGCTAATATAGATCTACGCCTATATACTTTGTGGAAATTCCAAAATCTCTAATCTATGTAATATCACCTGATACCACATGCCGATAAAAGATTTTCTGGTATAATGAAAAGTGTCACTATCACGTGAATAAATATTTGGAAATTTAGTGACCACTCTACATAGTTCTAATTTCGGGCTATTTATTGATTGGTAATAATTTTTAGTTAATGTGAAGGGATTTCTATATAACTCACATTGAATTGATATCACCATTTTCATCCTTCAAAGCTCTTGTTGCTTATCTTGGTTTGTTTCTTTACACATAAATTCTAATAAATAGACATTAAAGGACATGTCAAGAATAATCAAGGCAACGAGGAGGTCCATAACATAGTAAGAACCATTCTTGCCACTTGAAGAAGTATTTGAAATGTCTCCATTGTTTATAGATACTACATGCACTCCGAATGTAGGTTCTGCCTCATGGGAGGTGATATACAAACTATTCAAGGATGAAAATCCGAGGGTAATTGTGAAATAGATCGCTACTACTGATAATTCTCCTCCAAGTAATGACACCACATGGAATGATGTGGTCAATTCATTTCTTCACATAATTTCTGTTTTTCCTAAAGTTCTACCATATACAGATATGGTGAGATGGGTTGTCGATCAGCTGGACATTACAGACAGAAAATTTATAATGCCGAGGAAGATAGCTATTAGGTCTTTTAAAGCTAAGGATTTAAGGACAATGTATTGTCTACCTCCACCTTAGAAGAGGTATGATACACAATTCGTCCAAAAATGCATGCAAGAGAATCTGAACCATGCGGACCTAATCAGAGAATGGAGAAGAGACCTAAACAAAAACAAGCGAGAGGATAGGGGTACGTATGCTGCTATGTTATGTCACCTCTATGGTTATCCAACTACACATAAATTTTCTGAATAATGGGTGTCACTGATAGAGGCCTCTGCTGATGGCTATATCATGGATTGGGCGACTATATTATCCAACAATTTGACCACCCAAATCCAACATTATAGACAAAAGTGCAATGTTCTTGAAATAACGACTCCTCCTTTCTTTATGAGTGCCTATCTCATGGATGCAATTTGATTTGCTTATGATTTTTCATCTCTTGGATGGAAATGGATAGACCAATTTCCTAGCCCTATTTATGTTTATCTCGATATCCTTTGGGAATCAAAATACCATGATCACTTCTACAAAATCTATCATGAAGTCATGCTCCCCATCCACCAAGAAGCCTTTGGCAAAAAATCCCCTAGACTTACTATAGAAGCCAATAAAAACATAAATCCTATAGGAAAGTGGTTTGGAGAAGAATCATTTTCCTACATTCGTGTTTTTGGTAGCCTTTCCCATCCTCATGTTTTTCCCCTTTTTGTCCTAGATAAGTTGTTGGCTAAAGAAGTCACTTATCAAACAATTAGTAAGGGCTTAACTAAAGTACTTAAAGATGCCAAGAAATTCACTTGGCCATGTTTTCCTATTTATTGTGGTACCTATGCCTTAGAAAATTTCAAGCATTCTTCAATTGAGATTGACCAATCAAGAGCCTTTAATTTTCCAACCATATTAAACAGATCATATGACCTGCATGGTGTAGCAAAATATGTTACAGCATAGGCTGAGCTCAAACCGTTTTTAATTGAGCTTGACAAATTTCATGATTTGTTTGAAATGGTTCCAGAATATTATATGGTAGAGAAATTAGCAGTACACTGTTTAAGTCCTAACGAATTGATTATATTGAATAAATATCATCAGTGAAGAATATCCCATTTTTCTAAATCCTTGTTAAATAAAATCTGACAGAATTTAGAAACTTTAGATGCATCAACTTCCTCCTCAAAAGCTCCAATTAGTTCCCAAGTCTTCGAAACAAATACGATAGTTGTTGAGCACACAAGAGAAATAAAAGAGGAGAACAAATTAGATGAAGTATGGGAGGATTTCAACCATGTTTTGACAACAGAAAAATCTTGGGTTACAGATGTCTCTACTGATATATAGGCAGAACAAGTTGCAGTCAATAGAGAGACTAAGCAGGTTCCAAAGACTATAGGGACAACCTTGTTTACTGTTGAGGCTTCCCAAGAGGATACTATTCCCAAAAATATTTAGAATAATATTAATGCTGAGATTATCAATCAATAAAATGTTGTTGATGATATGGAGATAATTCCTACATTTCCTAATACAGATATAGTCCTCAAAATTGAAGAAATTCCACCTTTGGATGTATTTTACAGTCCAAAGCATAAAATATTAATGAGTAGGTCAAGGAAGAAAAGAAAGCTAGAACAATTGAAAGTGCTAGTTACAAATGTGACTCCTTTTCAAGTTCTTTGGAAAGGAACTCAAACAACCTTGTAAGAAGAATTGAAAAGATTATCTCAGTTCATAGGAGATTATGCTAGTGCTACCATCAACAAAGCTACAAAAATACAATTGATAATGAATGAAAATTATCAAAGGATTGTTTAGTTGCAACAAACTTTTCAAATAGAAAAGAAAGCAATTGACCAATAGTGGCAAACAAATCTTACCGAGCTGCAAAAGAGATTTAATGATTTAAAGCTACAATTTGAAGCTAAAGTAAAGGACAAGGATGAACAAATATTGCAACTGCAACAAAGAATAGACTAGTTGAGAGAAAATCTAGATATAAATGAAGTCCACAAGGAAGCATTAGAACTAGATATACTCTTAACAAAGAAATAGGACATTTTCTTTCACTTGGCCTTAATTCATGACTTATCAAAGACCAGTGATTTTTTAGTAAATCAATTTTCCGAATTGAGGACATTTTATGAAGATATCAACTAGAAAATCTCTAAGTATATAGACTAGAAAGACAGTGCTTAAGGAAGATCATCTGATCTTCCTCAAATTGAAGAATCATAGAAGGGTATCGTATTTAGTGGCTGGGATATTAAAATGAAACGGGCAGAGATGGCTATTATTAGAGCCAGAAAATACATCACATATACATTATTTCAAGCCAATCTAATTTAAGAATGCCCAAAGGACACCTTGCCAGATGTCACATCTTTGAAACAATCTTGGCAAGAAACATCTAAAAAGAAGGTTCAAGATATTCATAGTTTATCATAAGCGAACCTTGAAGGTTATTGGCATTTTCTGGTGAAGCCTTATAGTTAGTGGCTTGTGTTGAGGTGTCTCTCAAATGCAACAACATAGTTTCTTCTAGTACTTAATGATGCATTGTTTACAGGACAAATGCACATGAAGCCAATACACCCCCCCCAGTTGAAGCCACTCACAAACATATACAATCTCAGAGAGTAGATGAAGAATCAATCTGGAGCATAGTCATGAGTTCTTGTTGCAACAAATCACAAATTTAGTTTTCCTTTATCTTAGCTTAGTTTGGTAAAGTTTTTTGAAGACTTTTATTTTAAATTTACTATTTTTGTAATATTAATAGGTTATTTAAACCCGTTTCATGCATTTAGAAAGGGGTTTAGAATTTTGAGAAGACAACTGTTGGGTCCCTAAAATACTAGTGATTACCCCATTACTATTATAGTTTTACCCCTTATTAACATTTTTGTGCCCCTATTGTCCCTATATTGTTATTACTGTGCCCCATAGAATCCCTCTATTGTTATTTTTGTGGCTTTATATTATTATTGTTAGGTCAGCTGGGTTATATTGTGACTCCTTAGAATCCTATATATAGAAAGGAGGTTTTGTCATTTATATCATCCAAGAATTGCTCATTTGTGTAATGTAAATGAGGTTGCCCCCTCGAAGAGGCGGAATTCTAAGGCGTTGATCTATCTTTTCTATCTTTCTTGAAGCTGGTTTCATAACATTTGGTATCAGAGCTTTGGATTCTAAGGCTTCGCTGCTCCAAACAGGTCATCGTAGCATTTTTCTATAAAAAAAAATTTTGTGATGTTTCATAAGCTAAAACAAAAACCTGTTTGAGAAGAAATTGTGCTAAATCTCGGGTCCAAATTTCAGAACTTTTTGCACTATATTTACAGAGATATGATCTGAGGAAATTGGTCTTCTTGCAGACTCCTGAATTACATTCCAAACAGGTGACCTGGGGAAAATCGTCATAACTTTCTCTCTGAGCATCGGATTGAAATTTCGTCAGAAGGTATAGAAAGAGGATGGACTGTAGTTTCTTTTATGTATTTTTTTAGAACCAAATAATGAAACAGTGACTCGTGGCACACCATAAAAGTTCGCTCTACTGAACTAGTCTATAAGCAGGTCACTGTGGGAGATTTTGCATAACTCTTCATTGGAGAATCTAATTTGGATCAGACTTGTGGCATTGGAAAGAGACACAGAGGGACACTACAAGTTTCAATTTTAGAACTAGATGATCCGAAAGTATAGAGATACATCAGAGGCAATATCGAGCTCCTACAAAGTGAAAAAAGGTGTGTAGATTCTTTTAAATTTTTGCTTAAGAGTGGTTTGAAAATTTATTTTGAAGGAATTCAAAGGGCATAGTAGAGAATTATTATCGGGAACTGATTCCCTGAGGAAAGAAAATGCAAACACCTAGTAAAGAACTCGAAAGCTCTAGCATGACTCATGAAGAAGAGGAAGAAATTCTATATGATATATCAAAATTACAAGAACAAGTGCAACAAATGTCACGCTCACAAAAGCTAACCAAAGCTAAGATAAATGGCGTGGAATATAAGTTAAAGGGCATGGAATCTAAGATAAAGGGTGTGGAAACTAAGATGGACAATTTGAAGATAGATATGAAGACAAAGTTGAAGACAGACATGGCAGGTTTGAAGGTAGATTTGACAAATTTTCTTCAAGAAATACTTACTAATGGTGAAACAGGAGTAAAGGAAACTCATGATGAAAACAAAGGAAATGTTAATCATGATTTCATAGACTCTAATGTTGGATCAAAGACGCACCATATTCCAAAAATCGATATGAGGAATTTTGATGGCAAGGACCCCGCAACATGGATATTACAGATGGAGCAATTTTTTGATCTCAATAATGTGCAAAACACACAAAAGTTACGTATTGCAAATTTATATTTGGAACCAAATCAGTTTGTATGGTATCAATGGCTTTGATCTCGTAAAGAATTTATCACTTGGGCAATTTTTACGGAAGAATTGATTGCACATTATGAGGATACAAAAAACAACACTTTTTTTAGCCAATTGATAAGTCTCAAAAAAAAGGGTTCAATAATGGAGCACATTGAGGAGTTCCAAAAATTGAACATAAGGGTAAAAAATATTCCAGAGGAGCATAGGATTGATGTGTTCATAGGGTCTTTAAAGGATAATATCCAACATGATGTTCGCCTTTGGGAACCTGATTCATTAGAGAAGGCAGTCAGGTTAGCAAGAAAAATGGAAAGCAAAATTATGGCAACCAAGAAGCATACCACTCACAACTATAAAGACGGAAGTGTTGTTGCCGCTAGTCTTACACAACCTATAAGGTTGACACCACAACAATTGGAAGAAAAAAGAGAAAAAGGGCTTTGTTACAGTTGTGATAGAAAATACACTAAAGGACATAAATGTGCTGAGAAGAAATTATTCTACATAGATTGTGAAGAGGAAGAAGAAAAGGAGAAAGAAAGGTCAAAAGAAGAGGATATA
>APFE030526797.1:0-17587 GCA_000404065.3 Pinus taeda
GCTAATTCAAATCATCATTCTCCCCATCAATGATGCATGTACTAGACTTACGACTATTAGTCTTGGTCTAGCACATGACACAGGGAGTGTTATCACAATAAAATTATTTTTTTAAAATTTTCAAAAAATGTTGACAGTTTTAGTGTTAGCATTTTAGTTGTAATAAACAGGGAAAATTATTGATAGCGGGGCTATCATCGTTTTAGTGACCTGATATGGTATGTTGAAGGAATTCGCTTACAATGGGTGTATCAACAATTTTCATTTTGACTGACAAACAAATTATGAGCGCCAAAACCATATTTTAAATTTAAAAAGTGGCGTCTCTATTGACCACGTTAGCGTCAACGATATCATTGAAACAATATCTATCTATTTTGAAGGGGTAAAAAGTATCGGTTAATGATTTTTTCTCTGTTGCTACGAGTGAATGTCATTTAAAATGATTTTACTGTATGAGACGAACTCCATTCGTAATCATAACCTAAAGCTTCGTGATTATTCACTCGCCAACTGTAATATCTCATCCGCATGTCGAGTTGTTTTACCATGTCTCATCAATAGTTTTTTTTTTGTTAGTTTGGGGTTTAGCCACACTGGCATTGAAATTGTTTTGCTCACAGGGATTCGGGATCAAATCCCGGGAAGACCACACAACGTGATGGGGAAAGGAGGCAAAGTGAATCGTTTTGAGCCAAAAGTGTCGGATTTGCTGGACATATACCCCGAAATTCATCAGTTGTTTCAGCAAGACAGTTGGAGTGAATTTCTCCATCGTTGTACCAACTACCATGATGCAGTGGCTTGGTCTTTTTCTCATGGGTTCGATGGAAATCCCGCAGAGGTGGGAGGCTTGTCATTTTCAATTATAGAGAAAACCATTGCTAAGGCCACAACCTTACCAATAGACGAAGGGAAGATTTTCCACAATCATGTTTTGGCAGGGATTGATGTCCCTTCTTTAAAGAAGAATTCAAAAGGCAAAATTGGAGGGTTGGAGTTTGAAAAGAGTGGTTGCAAGACAAATGGCATGTCCCTTTACGCCTTTGTCAGCAATATTTTACTTGCAGAGAACGGTTTAATTGAGTAAACCTCTACCACTTTTATTTCCTCGCACATCTTGGTACTCATATTAGAATTAATCCATGTTTTAATTTGCTAGAAAGCCTTAAACATATGGCAGCTAGGTTAAGGCCCCCTACAGATCCCTCCTCTCATTTTATATACCACAAAGCCCTGATAAAATTGTTAATAAAAAACCATCTAGCCAAGGTAGAAATGACTTGCATCCATTTCCTTTTTTGGGGAGGTTTTCAACCTCAACCCCTTAAAAGATGAAGAGGCAGACCAAAGAATTCCAAAAAGGAGAAGAAAGCTAAAGATCAAGCCCCTATTGAGCCACCTCCCAGCCAAGAAAACCTAGAAGTTCCATATACATCATCTGGTCCAAAGAGTCCCAATGTCTACCAGAGGAAAAGTGTCAGTCTTCATAAACCAAAACCTGTATTCCTTGTAAACCCACTTGTTGATATCAACTCTTTCTAGGCTGACTCCACCTTTCAAAACTTCCCTGCATACACAACTAAAATAGAGGTTCTTAAAGGAAAAGAAGCAGAGGTTGAAGGAGAAGAGGAGGAGACATTGTTTAAGGTTTCTAATGGTGGCAAAGGCCCCATACAAGGCCAACAAACAAATTATAAGATCAAAATCAAACTAGAAATAACCGAGAGTTGGCCAAAGAGGTGATTGATGTTGACAATATGCCACTGAAAGACCTCATCATCAACAAGAAGAAGGCTACAGGCTCTAAGAAGAGCAGAGACAAAGAAATTGTGGAGAGGGGTCATATGGAGACAAGGAGGAGCAAAAAAGAAAGACTGTAGAGGGTGGATGTACTTCTCATGGCAGTTTGTACGCTCAACTAAGAGGATTGGAGGAGTAAACTTGAAATTTTGCCCATCTATTTGACGAATTAGGGTTTTTCATTTTATCGCTGATAGTTGGCCTTATAGTTTTTACATACAACGGAACAGTTGAGAAATTGACAATTCCCATCGTCACCATATTTGATAAGTTGACAGATTCACTGTCAGCTATTTTGAGGCGAAACTATGTGCTGGTTGATAGAAAACAATACAGGAACAAAAGCCGACAGTCAGTTTGTCAGTGATTTTGGAGTAAACGGACGACGTTGACATCTCTGTTGTTAGTGAAATTCAGATAGGCGAAAATGTTGACCTTAATCAGACGGAAAAGAGAATGTTGACATTCAACATGTCAAGAAAGCTACAAAGCAGAAAACCAGTGAAGTTGACAACAACAGTATCAACGTTTTTTACCAGGAGGTTCGAATGAAAGAAAGAATGAACATAAAAGTAGTTTTGGAGGAATTTTGGACTAGTTTTGTAGAGGGACCTATTTTTCCAGCTAGGATGCTGAGCTATCAGTTAGGAATCTATTCCTTTTTCCAAGGAAGACAGTTTGAGAGATATTTTACTTGACCTATATATCAACATATTTTATAGTAGCTATTTTAGGGAAAAATTGAATGTTTAAGTTTTTATTTTACATGCATGAACTTGAAGATATTTAGATATCTTGGATTATTGTTATTAATTTGCATGCTGTTACTTTGTAATCAGTTGATGTAAGTTCTATAAAACAATATATGAAGAATGAAGAAGGGTTGTAATTTTATTGAAAAACATTTTTCATTTTGGTATATTTGAGTAGTGTTGAATATATTACAGTTTTTAATGAGCATTTTATAGGGAACTCATGTGTTGTAGTTCCCTAACAGTTTCCTCTTTTTTATAAAAAACTTTCTTTCATGTATGAAAATGTTAATATTTAAGATTGGGATTCATTGATGCTCCTTTCTTGTATTTATCAACCATTAGTATTTGTTATCTCTATCAAATATAAACTTTGTTTCATTTCAATTCTTTTCTTCCAATTTCTCAAACAGTCAGGATTTGATGTAATCATGATTTTTATAGCTTGCTCATTAGATCTGTAACCTTCCTTGTTTAGAACTGGACGCCATGCCCAATGGTATGTTCTGTAAACTGCTAAACTAATTTTATCCTATGATCTAAATCTGGCCACCAAAGTCAACTGCGAAACCAACTACTATGATGACCATAAAGTAGTTGAATTTTACAGAGAGATCCCTGTCCGTGTTCAAGGGCTAGCTTTCAACCTAAAATTGGTTTGCAGTTATGTTAGGGTTTTTCCCGCAGCGAGGGTTTTCCCTAAGTGATAACATTTTGGCGCCATTATCGGGGAATGAAAGACATATTTTTCCCCAAATGATTTAATTGTTGAATATCATGTCTTTGAGGGCAAACAAATATTTGTATATCAGTTTGGCTGCAAGGTGATTGCTTTGACAACTCCATTTTCAAGAATCCAAAGTTAGAAGTTTCCATGGTGACTTCATTGTCAGAAGGATTCATAGCTCAAATGATTCAATGGTTATTTTTCTAGGACAATGAAGAATTCAGACGATGCTACTATCGCTTTAAGGTATGCAAGTTTAGATTTTACATTTATTCCTGGTTTTCCTAATCATCTACCCAAAGATTAATATTTTCTGAGAAATGGACCAAAATTTAGTGGTGATAATTTGGGCTTGCCTTTGAAACGTATTGCAAATTTTCATGACTTTATTGACCTTCTTAAAGTCAAGTGTGAAGATGTATACATGGGATAATTTTATGATTCATTCCAAGGGAGGTGCAAAAAATGGATTAAATGTTTGTCTGCGAAATCCATAATATCCATAACAAGCTTTTTGGTTATCTTCTTGGAAACATGGATGGAGAAAAAGTAATTTGTAGTAGATCATGTTTCCATTCAAGGTTTTAGAGAATGGAATGATGGGTATACTGATGGTGAAGTGGATAAAAAAAAAATTACATTTTTGTCCTCTTATTTAATCTCATGCAAATGTAGCTCAGAAGACAAGATTCATTTCTTATAAGAGTATTCCAAATAAATTCAGATATTGCTTGTAATCTTAGAGGATCAACATATTTTTCCATATCAACATCATTCTTTTGGAATTTCTTCTCAACAACAATGAAAAGACATATTGCTCCATATCAACATCATTCTTTTGGAATTTCTTCTCAACAACAACGAAAAGACATATTGCTTCCCTCTGTTATTGAGAGGTAAATTTTTTGTTTTGGATTATGAATCTGAAATAGAAAACATGTATGAAAAGTTCAACCATGATTATCCAGTCATTCAATACCTTAGGGGTTGTCACATAGATCATCATTTTTATGATCCCGTAGTTGACTACATGGAGGGTGTTTTTAGTTTGAATTTTCAGTCATTTTTTCGTTGTGGATACAAGTTACATCATGAGTTGCCTTCACCACTATATTGTCCAGTTTTGATTTTGTTGAAGCACAGTAAAAAAGCTACGATATTTGAGCAGCTACTAGATTGCTTGCATTGGCATTTTGGTATTATTTTATTGGGCGATTATTTCAGCTGGTTAGAATAGGAACAATGTACACAAATAAGCTCACAAGGTAGAGCATCCTTTCATTTTGGCATTTCTGTTGTTAGTTTTCAGCAATTGGTGTTTAGGTTGAAACCACAGCTCGAGTGTGGATTCAATTGTAATAATTTTTTTTAAGTTTTCACATTGCAGTATGGTTTTCAGTTTGTAGTTTCAGTATGGACTTCAATGTGGTACAACTTATAGATTGCAAGCCACCCATTGGTTGGAAGCCACCCAATGGATCAGGCCTCTGGTCTACGGGGTTTTGGCTGCCATCTATGATCGACAACATCCCTGTGGAGCCAGCTATTATTATAATAAACTTCGTTTTTAAAAATTTAAAAAAAATGTTAACAGTTTCAGTGTCAGCATTTTAGCTGTAATAAACAAGGAAAATTACTGATAGCGGGGCTATCAGAGTTTTAGTGATCCGATATGGTTTGCCGAAGGAATTTGTTGACAACGGGGGTATCAACAATTTTCATTTTAACTGACAGGCCAACTGTTAAAATCAAATTTTAAATTTAAAAAGTCATGACTATACTGATCATGTCAGCATCAACAATATCATTGAAATGTGTCTCTATCTGTATTAAAGGGGTAAAAAGTATTGGTTAATGATTTTTTTCTCCTGCTATGAGTGAATCTCATTTAAAATGATTTCACTGTATCATACAAACTCCATTCGTAATCATAGCTTAAATCTCCATGATTATTCACTCACCAACTGTAATATCTCATCCACATGTTGAGTTGTTTTACCATGTCCCGTAAGTAGTTTTGTTTTTGTTAGTTCGGGGTTCAGTCACACTTTCCATTGAAACCATTTTGCTCACAGGGATTTAGGATCGAATCCCGGGAAGACTACAAAACGTGACGGGGAAAGGAGGCAAAGTGAATCGGTCTAAGCCCAACGCATCGGATTCGCTGGACACATTCCCCCAAATTCATCAGTTGTTTCAGCAAGCCGGTTGGGGTGAATTTTTCCACCATTGTACTGACTGCCGTGATGTAGTGGCTTGGTATTTTTCTCAAGAGTTTGATGGAAATCACGTGAATGTGGGAGGCTTGTCATTTTAAATTACACAACAAACCATTGCTGAGACCACAACCTTAACAACAGACGGAGAGAAGATTTTCCACAGTCATGTTTTGGAGAGGGATCAATGTCCCTTTCTTCTTCAAAGAAGAATTCAAGGGGAAAAATTGGAGGGTTGGAGTTCGAAAGGAGTGGTTGCAGGACAAATGGCATGTCTGTTTACGACTCTGTCAACAATATTTTCCTTATGAAGGATGGTTTAAGCGTGCAAACCTCTACCATTTTTATTTCCTCGCACATCTTGCTGCTCAGATCATAATTAATTCATGTTTTTGTTTCCTAGAAAGCCTTAAACATATGGAAGCTAGGTTCAGGGCCCGCACAAATCCCTCCTTTCATTTTATATACCACAAAGCCCTAATAAAATTGTTAATCAAAAACCAGCTAGCCAAGGCAAAAAGGATTTGGAGCCATTTTCTTTTTTTTTGCGGAGGTTTTCAACCTCAACCCCTTAAAAGATGAAGAGGCATACCAAAGATAGCTAAAGATTAAGCCCCTATTGAGCCACCTATCATCCAAGAAAGAGAAGAAAGCTAAAGATTAAGCCCCTATTGAGCCACCTATCATCCAAGAAAACCTAGAATTTCCATCTACATCATCTGGTCCAAAGATTCCCAAAGTCTACCAAAGAAAAAGTGTTAGGCTTCATAAACCATACCCTATATCCCCTATAAACCCACCTGTTGATATCGACTCTTTCCAGGCTGTGACTCCACCTTTCAAAACTTCCCCTTTAGACATAGCTAAAACATAAGTTCCTAAAGGAAAAGAAGCAGAGTTTGAAGGCGAAGAGGAGGAAACACTGTTTTATGTTTTTAAGGGTGGCAAGAGACCCCATACAAGGCCAAGAAACAAATGCAGATACAAAATCAAACTTAGAAAGAACCCAGAGTTGGCCAAAGAGGTGATTAGTGTTGACAATATGCCACTGAAAGACTCGATCATCAACAGGAAGAATTCTACAGGCTCTGAGAAGAGCAGAGACAAAGAAACTGTGAAGAGGGGTCCTATGGAGAGAAGGTGGAGAAAAAAAAAATACTGGAGAAGGTGGATGTACTTCTCAGGGCAGCTAATACCCTCAACTAAGAGGTTTGGAGGAGTAAACTTGAATTTTTTCCTATCTATTTCACGAAGGAGGGTTTTTCATTTTATCCCTGACAGATGACCTTAAATTTTTTACATACAACGGAATAGACAGGAAAGCTAACATTCCCATTGTCAGCATTTTTGATAAAGTTGGAAGATTCACTGTCAGCTATTTTGAGGCAAAACTATGCGCTGGTTGATAGAAAACAATATAGGGACAAAAGCCGACAGTCAGTTTGTCAACGATTTTGGAGTAAACAGATAACGCTGACATCTCCATTGTCAGCGAAATTTAGACAGGCGAAAATGCTGACCTTCCTATTGTCAACAATTTTTGAAATCAGGTTGAAAAGAGAATGCTGACATTCAGCATGTCAGCGAAAGCTACAAAGCAGAAAGCCAATGAAGCTGACAACAACAATATCAAAGTTTTTTACTAGGAGGTTCGAATGAAAGAAAGAATGAACATAAAAGTAGTTTTGGAGGAATTTTGGACCTGTTTTGCAGAGGGACCTATTTTTCCAGCTAGGATGCTGAGCTATCAGTTAGGAATCTGTTTCTTTTTCCAAGGAAGGCAGTTTGGGAGATATTTTACTTGACCTATATATCAACATATTTTCTAGTATCTATTTTCGGGAAAAACTGAATGTATTTAAGTTTTTATTTTACATGCATGAACTTGAAGATATTTAGATATCTTGGATTATTGTAATTAATTTGGATGCTATTACTTTGCAATCAGTTGATGTAAGTTCTATAAAATAGTTTATGAAGAATGAAGAAGGGTTGCAATTTTA
Source organism: Pinus taeda (assembly GCA_000404065.3). Lineage (NCBI taxonomy): Eukaryota > Viridiplantae > Streptophyta > Pinopsida > Pinales > Pinaceae > Pinus > Pinus taeda. The sequence goes on from APFE030526797.1 coordinate 7,502, forward strand.
TTGAAAAACATTTTTCATTCTGGTATATTTGAGCAGTCTTGAATATATTACAGTTTTTAATGAGCATTTTATAGGAAACTCATGTGTTGTAGTTCCCTGACAATTTCCTCTGTTTTATAAAAAACTTTCTTTCATATATGAAAATGTTAGTATCTAAGATTGGGATTCATTGATGCTCCTTTCTTGTATTTATCAACCATTAGTATTTGTTAACTCTATCAACTATAAACTTTGTTTCATTTCAATTTTTTTCTTCCAATTTCTCAAACAATCAAAGGATTTGCTGCTATCATGCTTTTAATAGCTTGCTCATTAAATCTGTAACCTTACTTGTTTAGAACTGGACTCCATGCCCAATGGTATGTTTTGTAAACCGCTAAACTAATTTTATCCTATGATCTAAATCTGGCCACCGAAGTCAACTGCGAAACCTACTACTACGATGACCATAGCATACTTGAGTTTTATAGAGAGATCCCTGTCCATGTTGAAGGGCTAGATTTCAACCTAAAAGTGGTTTGAAGTTACATTAGGGTTTTTCTTGCAGCCAGGGTTTTCCCTAAGTGATAACATTTTGGCACCATTGTTGGGGAATGAAAGACATATTTTTTCCCCAAATGATTTAATTGTTGAAGATCATATCTTTGAGGGAAAACAAAGATTTGTATATAAGTGTCGCTGCAAGGTGTTTTCTCTAGTGTCTCCATTTTTAAGAATCCAAAGATAGAAGCTTCCATGGCAACTCCATTGTCAGAAGGATTCATAGCTTAGACGATTCAATGGTTATTTTACTAGGCCAATGAAGAATTCAAACGTTGCTACTATTGTTTCAAGGTATGCAAGTGTATATTTTACAATTATTCCTAGTTTTCCTAATCTTCTTCCCCAAGAAGAATATTTTATGAGAAATGGACAAAAATTGAGTGATGATGATTTGAGCTCGACTTTGAAACATATTGAAAATTGTAACACCCCCTCCTCCCAGGTCCACCCAAGAAACCTGTGAGTCGGGGTAAACATGTAACGAGCGATGCTACTATAAGGGATTCAACTCCCTTGGTGACCTTAAGGAAATGGAACCGACAGAACATATCAAACAAACTTATCCACATCAACAACAACATCCTCAGGAGACATGTCAGCCACTCAGACATCCTATCCCTGAGTCCCACTGATGATTTAAGCCTTTTAACCCCTGGTCACTCTCATGCTATAGGCATGACAACGTCTAGAAACCCAAATTCGCTCTCATAGGATTATGCACCAACAACAGTGGACTTTTCTCAGCAGACCTGTGCCAATGACCCCAAGATTTGAGCCACTTTTCTAGCCTAGAATCGTGACCTCTGCCTAGAACTTGCTACAACCTTCAGAATTCATCAAAGAAATGATAACAATGTTGATAAATCAAAAATCAACCTCAAGACTAGGCCTGAGCATCCCCAAGCGGGACCAACATTCCTTCAAACACTTGGCATCAATGCAACTTACAAGTCTAGGATACAAGACATAGCATAAATGACTAAAAGAATTTATGAAACATAACCAAAAGGATCACCTCCTTCTTCATTGAACTATTATATCATAAATTAGGTGTTGCATCCATCTATTTAATAATTACAAGTAAATACATGAAATAACCATGACATGAACCATTCATTTAACCATGCTTATAACCATCATAATACCATATAAATATCATAGATATGACAACTATTAAATCCACATATAAACCAGTGAAAAAGTAAGAGAACTTAACTTTTATTTAATCATAGGAAAATCTGACTAGATTCGGGACTTCCACGTAACACTTGATCATAGACATGGCTGAACGAGATCTCTCTTTTAGCCAACCACCCTCGTGCCATATTCCAAGCATGAATGTAGGATTTCATAGAAAAGCCAATCCATGAACAACCAAGGGAATCCAGAGGTTAAACCACTTCCACCCTCATCAATCCATGATCACACCAAAACCAACGCTCCGACCACAACCAAACTGAATTTGGAATGCCATTCGGAATCCATCACTATCCTTGAGGAATTTTCCGTCTCCTTGTCTATCAGGCTTTATTGCAATCCAATCCTCGATCATTAGGCCATAAACTGAGATCAGCCTCTCAAGCTTTACCATAATCCAAACTTGGATCACTAGGCCCTAAACCGAGACTTCTCCCTCAGGCTTTACCATGTATCCCGCCAAAACTGGTTAAGGGATTCCTAGGCCTTTGGGAATGAACCCTGAGACCACCTTCGCCCTGAATTCCGAAATCTGTCCGGCAAACCAAAGCTCAAAACCGAGATAAACATCCCAACATACCATGGCATCCGGAAAAAGACAAGGCTAGGTTAAAAACCACTGTCATAACCCGACAAAACCATGCCACCGATAGCAAGAGAACCATACACCAACATGCAAAGTCATGCATGTCCAAACCAGCTAGGAAAACATGCAAGTATTCCTACTGAAGTTGCTTGATCCTGCTCTTCTTTCTTGATCCTTGCTTTCCTTGCTTTCCCTTTGTTTGTTTTCCTTCCTTGATCCAAAACTAGAGTGCTCCAAGAAAACTCTAAGTGATCAAGAGCGAGAGAGAGTGAGAATAAAGAGAGAGCTCTAAACTTGAACTGACAAAAGGTTACCAATTGATCCTTATAAGCCTTTTTATGAATGAGGCCTTTATTTTCTTCATTTTCCATTTATTTCCTCCTTACATGCAACCTATGACCTTTCACCTTACTTTTCTCCTAATTTTCTTTATTTTCATAAATAAATGTGTCGAAAATGTCTTTTTTCCTTAGCCTTTTTCCAATTTTCCTTAACCAAAACACACTTCTAGTGATGCTCACTAGGATATCTTTGCTCGACATTCAACTTGGAATAAGTGTCCCTTAATCGTGGTCTTATTTTGCCTTTATTAGCTTTGATTACATGAAATTTTCACCAGGGTTGTTATAGAACCATACCCCTTAGGAAATACCGTCCTTGGTGTTAAACCACATCAAGACCTCAGCAAAACCGTTGAAAAGAAAAACATACTACCCATGGAGCTTTATAACTTAGCTCGTTGCAATATTCACAATGAAATACCTGCTCAAAAGCAAAACATCATGACAACATGACAATATAACAACCATAATAACATGACACCCATACGCTTATTGGAGCTTTATAACTTAGCTTATGGCAGTATGTACATCCATATACATATACATACATATACCAAAACATCAACAAAACATATGCCAAACATATACCAATATCAAAACAAAACTGCTTTGCCCCAACTGGCAAACAATGAAGACTACAAGGCCCGCATCTAATCCACCATCTCCCATGTAGCTTCCTCAGGACCAAAGTGTTTCCACTACACTTTAACATGCTATATGGCTATGTTCTTGAGCATGAGATGTTTTTGCTGCAATATGCATTGAGGCTCCTACTAGAACTATCCTTCTTGCTCCACCTGCAATACATACCAATCAATAACATTATCAACATTCTTTATATACTTATTAAGCATTGAAATATGGAAAACATCATGGAATTTCATTATTGGAGGTAGTGCAAGTCGATATGCCACCGGTCCAATCCTATCAAGGATTTCAAAAGGCTCGCACTACTGTGGTGCCAACTTGGCACATCAACCAATCCTCAAAGAGATTTCCTTGGGCTTGATGCGCAAATACACATGCTCCCCAACTTGAAACTCCTTGAATACCTTATGTTGATCTGCATAACTCTTTTGTCTATCTTGTGCTACCTTTAGATTCTTCTTTATAACTTGCATTTCCTGCTCCATGTCTGCCAACATGTCCGGTCCAATAAGTACCCTGTTCATTGGATCACTCCAGCTGATGGGAGTGTTACAACTTTTCCCATGCAATGTCTCGAAAGGACTCATCCTTAATGACTCCTGATAACCATTGTTGTATGTGAACTCAACCAATGGAAGATAGTCCTCCCATTTCTCTTGGTGGTGCATCATGTAAATCCTCAACATATCCTCCAACATCCTGTTGACCCTCCTTGTCTGCCATCTATCCGCGAATGATAAGCTAAGCTAAAGGCTAACTCTGTATCCAAATCTGCAAATAACTCCTTCCAAAATTTGGAAGTGAAGTTCGCATCCCTGTCCAACATAATCTTCTTTGGAACACCATGCAGTCTCACTATCTCTCTAATGAACACCTGTGCTACCTCATTGGTTAAATATGTAGTCTTTACTGGAATGAAGTAGCTACCTTTCTCAACTTGTCAACCATGACCATAATTGAATCATGTTGCTTTACTGTCCTCAAAAGACCTATGATGAAATCCATGGAAATGACCTCCCATTTCCTTTCTGGAATCGTTACAGGTTTTAGTAAACCACCTGGATGCTTACATTCCGCCTTGAATTATTGATAAACTAAACATCTAGCCACGAACTTTGCCACTTCCTTTTTCAAATTCGGTTAACAGTAGAACTTCTTTACCGCCGTCAACATCTTCTGATATCCTAGATGACCCGATTATGGCTTTTCGTGAAACTCCCTCAAGATAAGCTTCTTGATCTCATTGCATTTTGACACATAGATATTGTCTCTAAACTTCACTAAACCATTTGCCATGAGACAATAGTCTGCATCCCGATCATCTGTACTTGTACCTGCACCTATACCTGTACCTATGCTCTGTTGTAACATGTGCATGATCTCCATGTATTTGTCATACCGTTGTCTTACTTGCAAGATCCTATCCTATAACTCTATCCCATAAGAGCTCATAGATTCTATATGATTTACATGTACCTTCCTGCTAAGAGCATCCAAAACCCAGTTCTCCTTCCCCTTGATGTATCTGATCTCGAAGTCGAACTCACTAAGGGTAGCCAACCATCTAGGTTGCCTGACATTTAGATTCGGTTGATCAAATGAATACCTTAGCCCACTGTGATCACTCATCAATGTAAACCTCCAGCCAAGAAGATAGTGCCTCCACATCTTTTGTAGAAATTTCACCGTAGATCACCTAATAATGCAATATACTAAAGCAAAATACTTGATCTACTTCTACAAAAAAACTTGCAGAAGCTTAATCGATTTTGAGCAAGATCAAATAGAACACATATAACAGATGAAGAAGAAATAATCGCACATGAACACAGAATAATACTCTGGGGAAAGCCACAACTAAAAACCTCGCTATCTGTTGTAGGGACCAACCATATATATATATATATGTTTTAAAATACTAAAAATACAACCTTAAGAAAATAGCATTGGGAATTCAAATTTATTAAGCACTATCTAACACATCCTTGAAATTCATTTCACTGAACATATCATAAAATTTACATATATTTAACTAAAGCCATAAAGAAATCATACAAAAGAATACTATAACACATAGGTACCATTCATCAGAAGACGAGATTCCACTTGATTTGCCGTTACTTGTCTTCTTTTGTTGTCGGTCACCTCCAACTGTGAATGACGACGTACGTGATCCGAATGCAATGGCCCACCGGTTGACCTCCCAGCCTACTCCTTGGGTACTCTTCTTCCCCGCGGACCCCTGAGCTGCAATGGGGTTATACAATGGATGTATGTAATCGCTGGTAGAGGAGAGCACTCCTTGGCTCAAGAGTCCCCTCTCTAAAGTCCTCTACCTCACCAAATTCACTATAGTTCGTAATCACTACTCTGACATAGTCTCATCCATCCCACATTAGGGTCAAAAGAGTCCATTCTCCCATGGCTTGCCTCTTTTTTTATAGGAGTCCTCATATGTGACACTTGGCATTTCATGCATAATTAATTATTTTTTTATAATTCAATAGTTTGATTATTCACCCACCCATGTGTCACTCTCTCCTCATTTTTGCTAAAAATTAAAAGATCATCTAGAAAACAGGTACAGGTGAGACTCTGTTTAGTGTCTTTTGGCCACAGATGTATGATATTTGTACTTCAGATTTTATGGGCAACTTGGTAAAAGGCTACGACTGATCTAACCTTTGTATTTTATATTTTTACATGAAGGAAATTCAGTCAAAGGTGATCACTCTTCCCCAATTGTCTAGAACTATATATGTTAATGAACTAAGGAGTGTGCTGCATGCACAATTGTGGCAATCTCCTTTTAAGCACTTGCATTTTTGTTGAGTTTTATGTGAGAACTTGCATTGTTGTTAACTGTGCTCATATCAAGTACAAACTTCCAAAATATGGTATAAAATGATTATTCATCAATCTTCAAAATGTAGCGAGAGCGCTAGTTAAACCAAACGGAATCACCGAGAATTCAAAACAGAATCACTGAGAATTCAAAATGACCATTTCTAGTAGTGAAAGCAGACCTAAACACATGTTTCTTTAATCTAGTCAAACTGGCTAAGTTTGTTGCAAGTTCTGTGAGTTGGTTGAGTACCCTCAAGCTGAAGTGGATGGCCCACATCTCTCCTTCAAGGAAAAAAAATGAAAGGTGAGTCTATGAAAACATCTTGAAATCAGTGAAACAATAACTTAAACTATATATACACATTTTGATTTTCTTCTGTATTACTTTTCCTTTGTAATTACGAGAAAACATAAGAACTCTCTCTTTTAAAACTTAAAGAAGAGAAATATGCAAATAATTTTAACTCCATACAGCTTGTTACTTAATCCTTGTATCTTTTAGAAATAGAAATGTATAATCTCTATAATGAAGGCGAATAATGTAATTAAAGATTCAGTTGTATTCCATGACAACACTTTGCTTTGTAATCTTCTTAATATACAAAATCTTAATGGTGTATATATACTTGTATGGAGATGGGTATGTGATGAACAAATGTGCCCCAATTTTGTCTCCTAGCCATCCAATGGCTCTACCTCATAATCATATGGGGCTTCCTTATCCCATATCTGTTCCTTTTCACAAAGGCCTCAAATGAGAAGTCTTGGTACATCTTCAATCAATCAAGATATGAGCATCTCCGCGATTGATTTTCTAATGGAAGCAATAATAGATTTGATTTCAATTTATTATAAGTATTCTGACCAGATTAATCAGGGATATCTTCCTGAGCCACACTCTCTTTGCAAACTGCAGTAATCCCTTTTCAGGCTTTTCCTTTTTGATGTTCTCATTGTTCATCAGAATGAGGACTGTTAGGGCAATCCATAGTTTTTTTTCTTGGACTCATACCTCCAAGATGGATAGGAGCATTGACAAGTTGCCAGCTTATGCTTCAAACCTACAATTACTTGATGCATGGTGGGACTGCAAATAATTTCAGAATATTTTTGACAAGCCTCTTTCTAACTGGATGATTGGTGATTTGTATAAAGCATTTTTCTCTTGGTTTTCTGAAACAGTATTAGTAGTGAAATTTTTATTTTTTTTAGTTCACAGCTAAAGGGTTGTGTACATTGATAATATGAGGTGTATGCGAAAATGTGGAGAATCATTTTGGCGGATAATTTGGCCAAATATTTAGTAGATAGTGATCAATAAGTCTTACGCCTGTAAATAAATTAAATTAAGCAACTATTTCACACAGTTGACTAGACTGTTGCAAGAGTACCTTCTATCATCAGTAAGAATTGAACTTGAGACCTGTGTCCCATAAGTCCTCCACTTTGGAAAATTTAGGTGAAAGCATAAAAATGGTGAAATATAAAACCAAGCAAGAGCTTGTTTTAAGGGTCTCATTCATTGCTCGAGTGAGTTTTGATACTCAAGCAATACCTCTATATATTATCAATACCGTATATTAGCTCGAAAAGAGACTTTTCTTTTCAATCTTGAAATAGGATTGGAAGTTCATTCGCAACCTTACCAAAAATAAATAAATAAATAAATAACAATAATAATAATTGTATGCTCTTTTCTTATACGACAATATTATTACAACATTTATGACAAAGAACTTTGATAGATATGAGCATACAAATCACTTTTTATTACATATTATCCCCGACATTGTCACTTATAGGGTCATATAGACGTAGTTTGAAATGAACTACTATAATTGGAAGCTATAGGGGTACAATGTGTGAATGACTTTACTTGGTTGAATGCATCATATATTAATTTGTACCATGAGATGAATATTGATTTTGATTGCCATGCTTCTTGTTTTGATTGTTTCTAAACACAAAGAAAAAAGGAAAAAAAATAAAAAAATAAAAAAATAAAAAGAAAAATTAAAAAAAAAATTATGGGTTGCAATGATCATAGATATAGTCCTTTAGTTATAATGGAATTGGTGGTATAGATACCTTGGGAAAATTATAACCTACCCACCAGAAGGTTGGCAAGAATTTCAGGAAGGGCTCCTAAGATTATGTGTTGTCGTTTCTCCTTTATGTTCTAAGGACTTTAGGACGAAGTCCATTGTTAAGAGGGGGTGAATGTAGTGCCCACTCTAGTTTCTTGACTCTAATATGACATTATCTTACATACTTTAGTCTACGAGTAACTCAAGCTGAGGATCCAGAAACGTGACTCTATTATCAGTGAATGTGATGGTTATGTATGTTCTTTATTAATATTATGATTATGATATAATTAATGGTTATGTGTACTCTTTATTGATATCATGATGGTGATAGTAGTAAAGGATAGACATGTTTCTATTGATGTTATAATGATGATAGCTTTGATCTATATGTATGGTTCCATTAAGGTTATGATGATGCTAGTCATGATGGATGTATCCCCTATGTTAGCTACTTACATTAGTTTTGGTTCACAATGAACAATGATATGAATGACCAGGTGATGGTAATAATGCTATTATGACAATGACTAACGCTGAAAAACTTGGTTACTGATTATTATGGAGTATGGCAGGAAAACCACCAGAGGCACTCGCACATGATGAGTTGACGACGCCTGGTTTGATGAAAATTTATCTTTGAAATTCTAATCGGTTTTGAAACCTGCTATATATGTTTATCTATATTCTGATGATATGTTAATGGTTGCAGGCACAGATGAGTTGCTTGGCCGAATGACTCACATATGGGTGATGGGGTTGTACAGTTGGATGGAACTACATGGGAGGGGTGGGACAGAGTCCCTGATCTCACCCACTAGCACTCCCGCCGTGACTTGGGCTGGAAGGGTTGAAACACCTTCGCCTTGAAGATCACGATGCCATGAGGGCAGGTCCCAAAGTTGGGTCGCTCATGAGGAGTTACTGGGGGGCGCGCATCAAGGCGGATTCCTTGATCCCCGGCACCATTAGTCTCACTATAGCAGGCAACATAAAAGATGATAGTGGTCTATGACGTTGCACGATATTTTCCCCTCGTAGTCACTGGATGCTTGAAGGGCAAGTGGTGTGGCACCCTTGGAATTTCAGGGGAAATTCTTGAAGGGCATGACCAACTTGACACCCTTGGCATCACAATTAAATTGTTAGGTGTGGCACCCTTGGAACTTCTAGGGAAGTTCTTGAAGGGCACAACCAAACTTGGCACACTTGGAATCATTAAAAGTAAATGATAATAAATAAATATAAGTAAGGAATGAAAACTAGGTAGTTACATCAAGGGTAAATGATGATTAGAAACCAAGGTAATTAAATCAAAAATACAACTTGGAATAAGGAGGATCATAGGAAGAAATAAATAGAGTACCTTAAAAATTATACCCTCCCCATGTTGGTAAATACTAGGTAGATTAGGTGGTTTAATTAGATAAAAGGGGAAGACAAACATATTGTAAGGATAAAGATTAATCCTAAACCAATTAAACTTAATGAAGAAAAGAGGAAGGTGAATTAAAATAAGAAAAATAAATTAAATTAGAGAAATGTAGAGAAGCTCCATCATCAACCAACATAAGAATATCCCTCTAAGAGATAACCTGAGTTAATTTAGGAAGTAGATTGGGGACAAAATCTTGACTCATTAATTGACTCCATGTAATAAACACAATTTAAGGAATAAAAGGGGGAATAAAGAGACAACTAGGAGAAGAAATAGGAATCTTGTGAGGTGAGGAAAATATTAGTTTTAAATAAAAAGTTAAGTAAATAATTTTTGGGTGACCCTTGCTGAGAGAATGGCACATGGGTAGGTGAATAATCAAGTATTAAATTAAATATA
>APFE030526797.1:18386-67752 GCA_000404065.3 Pinus taeda
TTCTTTTGCTACCTTACAATGAATAAAATTGTGGGTACTTCCCCTGAATCAATCACACTATTACCTTCTCTTCTTGATTTGTCCTTCTATCTTGATGGTTTGAGGAGTGGTAATTCCAGCCAATGCATTACAAGATATGGTGGGATTCATTTCTTTTTTATCTAGGCTTTGTTCCTGGAGTATATCCTCTTCTTTTGACTTTCTTGCTCCTTTTCTTCTTCCTCTTCACAATCTATGTAGAATAATTTCTTCTCAGCACACTTATGACCTTTAGTGTATTTGCTATCACAACTGTAACAAAGCCCTTTTGCTCTTTTTTCTTCCAATTGTTGTGGTGTCAACCTTAAAGGTTGTGGAAGACTAGCGGCAACACCACTTCCATCTTTATAGATGTGAGTGGTATGCTTCCTGGTTGCCATAATTTTGCTTTCCATTTTTTCTTGCTAACCTGAATGCTTCTCTAATGAATCAGGTTCCCAAAGGTGAACATCATGTTGGATATTATCCTTTAAAGTCCCTATGAACACATCAATCCTATGCTCCTCTAGAATAATTTTTACCCTTATGTTCAATTTTTGGAACTCCTCAATGTGCTCCATTATTGGACCCTTTTGTTTGAGACTTATCAATTGGCTAAAAAAAGTTTTGCTTTTTGTATCCTCATAATGTGCCATAAATTCTTCGGTAAAAATTGCCCAAGTGATAAATTGTTTACGAGAGCAAAGCCATTGATACCATACAAACTGATTTGGTTCCAAATATAAAGTTGCCATACGTACCTTTTGTGTGTTTTGCACATTATTGGGATCAAAAAATTGCTCCATCTATAATATCCATGTTGCGGGATCCTTGCCATCAAACTTCCTCATATCGATTTTTGGAATATGGTGGGTCTTCGATCCCACATTAGAGTCTATGATATCATGATTAACATTTCTTTTATTCGCATCATGAGTTTCCTTTACTACCTTTTCACCATTAGTAAGTATTTCTTGTAGAAAATTTGTCAAATCTGTCTTCAAATCTGCCATGTCTCTCTTCAAATCTGTCTTCAAGTCTATCTTCAAATCGTCCATCTTAGTTTCCACACCCTTTATCTTAGCTTCTATTATCTTTTGTGAGAGTGACATCTGTTGCACCTGGTCTTGTAATTTTGATATATCATGTAGCATTTCTTCCTCTTCTTCATGAGTCATGCTAGAGCTTTCAGGTTGCTTACTAGGTGTTTGCATTTTCTTTCCTCGGGGCATCAGTTACTGATAATAATCCTCTATTATGCCCTTTGAATTCCTTCAAAATAAATTTTCAAACCAAGCTTAAGCAAAAATTTAAAAAAATCTACACACATTTTTTCACTTTGTAGGAACTCGATATTGCCGCTGATGTATCTCTGTACTTTCGGATCATCCAGTTCTAAAATTATGAACTACGGTAGCCCTCTGTGTCCTCTTTCCAATGCCACCGGTGTGATCCAAATTGGATTCTCCAAGGAAGAGTTATGCAAAATCTCCCACAGTGACCTGATTATAGACTAGTTCAGTAGAACGAACTTGTATGACGTGCCACGAGTCACTGTTTCGACCTTTGGCTCTGAAAAATATAAAGAAGAAACTACAGTCTGTCCTCTTTCTATACCTTCTTACGAAATTTCAATCTGATGCTTAGAAAGAAAGTTATGATGATTTCCCTAGGTCACCTGTTTGGAATGTAATTCAGGGGTCTACAAAAAGACCAACTTCCTCAGATCATATCTCCGCAAATATAGCGCAAAAAGCTCTGAAATTCGGACTCGAGATTCCACGCGATTTTTTCTCAAATGGGTTTTGTTTTTAGCTTTTGAAACGTCGCAGAAAAAAAGTTATAGCGAAAATGCCACGATGACCTGTTTGGAGCAGTGAAACCCTAGAATCCAAAGCTCTGATACCAAATGTTATGAAGCCAGTTCAAGAGAAAGATAGAAAAGATAGATCAATACCTTAGAATTCAGCCTCTTCGAGGGGGCAACCTCCTGTACATTACATAAATGAACAATCCTTGGATGATTCGAATGACAAAACCTCCTTTCTATATATAGGAGTGTAAGGAGTCACAATATAATCCAGACGACCTAACAATAATAATATAAAGCCACAAAAATAACAATAGAGGGATTCTATGGGGCACAAATAACAATATGGGGACAATAGGGGCACAACAATATTAATAAGGGATACAACTACAATAGTAATGGGGTAATCACTAGTATTATAGGGACCCAACAAAGAAGTTGGATCAAAAGGAAAAGAGCACAATACGAATGTGTGTCTCAGATTCAGTATCGCTGAATGTATAAGGGGAAGCTACGACTAAGGCTTTGTGGGACAAGTTAGGGAATTTGTACCAATCTAAGTCTCTGGTGAATAAACTGTTCCTACGAAAAAAGTTGTATAATCTGAGGATGAAAGATGGAGACTCGGTGACAGAGCATCTGAATGCATTTAATACTGTGGTAAGTCAGTTATTATTTGTTGATATTAAAACTTCAGATGAAGGTAAGTGTATCAGTTTGTTTTGTTCTCTACCAGATTCGTGGGACAGTCTGGTTATTACAATAGGTAGCAATGCAATTGCCTTACAATTTGATGAAATAGTCTCATCCTTGCTGACAGAGGAGATGAGACAAAAAAATATGGAGAGCCAGAATGGTGATGCCTTGTCTGTACGAGGACGGTCCCAGAATAGAAACAAAAATAAGTCATCGAGTGGGAGATCTAAATCTAGAGGAGATCTAAATCTCCAGGAAAACCTACAAAGGTGGTGTGCTGGAAATGTGGAAAGGAAGGGCACTTCAAAAGGGAGTGTAAATCTAAAGCTCCTGATAAAGGAAAGGGATCTGATGATGGTCCTTCTGTAGAGGCGAAAACCACCTCAGATGAAGGTGGGGATGTGTACTTGGCTTCTTCAAGTACACATGTAGATCATGAGGCATGGTTGATTGACTCAGGTGCATCCTTTCACTTCACTCCCCATAGAAAGTGGTTCTGTGAGTATGAGAAATATTATGGTGGCGATGTCTTCTTGGGGGGATGACAAGAAGACTAGAATCGTTGGTCGCGGAAAAGTAGAGTTGAAGTTGCAAGGTGGTGTTAGCGCTCAAATCCGCCTTAGGTTGAAATAAGGCAAGACTCAAGGCCACATCAAACCACGCTCAGCCTCGTAGCTAGCCCTACGAGGACAGGAGAGGGCTCTCTTCGGGTCAAACTCGGCAAAAGATATTCGAAAAGGCTCGAGATAACCGAATTGATGACTGATTTTAGGCTAGGTATTAGGTACAAAGAGTTTAGGATTGATTTTTTAATGATTTTGTTGAAATCAAGGGAAAGGCAATTTTGGGTGCGGGGATGAGGCACAATTTTTGCAGCGGTCCACTTGGGGCAAGATAGGCAATCGTTTGATGCCTTAAAGCAGGTGAGATGGATAGATCAGACCGGTGAGGGGCTAAGGAGAGCAAGGGGTCTCAAGGATTCTCCTTAAACTGAAGAAAACATAGAATATTAAATAAATTTAAAGGCAGAGCATAACAATTTCATGGATTCTACCTTAACACTTCATTTGCTTAATAAGAGAAGATTCAATAGATAATGATGCACATACACAACTTACAAGTACTGAAAGAAACACACCATCAAAACATAAAGCCACATGGATCCAAGTAGTGCTGCAAAACCCTGGTCTTCTTTTGCCAAAAATGCTGGTAAAATATGTACAATATAGTGTCAAAACTATCCCAAGAGTCCAACCTCTGCTACTGAATGAAAAATTACATATATAGACCAAGCCAAACCATTCCCTAACCTCTTAGGGGTCGAGCTCCTCCTTCAGGAGCTGTTCAACCTATTCTAAACTGAGCACTACAAACTAGGCAATCAAAACAACTTGCCTCTATAAACTTGGAAACCAATTCATTCATTAATTTTTTGCCATTTTATGAATGAATCTTCTAGAATAGGTAAAAATTGCCATGTCAATCATGAAATTACATCAATTACATCAAAGAGGATGAAAAATCCCACCAAAAGGTCAAAACTGGTCAATGCTGCGTTTTCCTACGCTGAAGGTGCAAAACTAGCCAATTTTCCCAACGCGTAGCGCGCCATTTCTCTACGCGTAGCGCGCCTTTCAGGCCACTTTTGAGGCACTTCCCGGCATCCAAATGAGGCACAAGTGGGCTTGTTGGAAAGGTATGGATGTCCACTCTCCATCCTAAGTGGAATTTCTCAATTTGGTGGCCATTTTCCCCTCCAAAATTGCAATCTCCCAAGACTGCTTCCTGTGTGTCCAAAAGTGACAGAAGGTCATTTTTTGCTTGTTTTTTGACCTTTTGGGGGCTCAAATCTCCATGAAACTTCTTGGCAATGGCTGAGCAAGTGTATTTTGTCATGACAAATCCAAAAATGCAAACCTTTCTTGAAATGGACCTCCCCAACTTAAGGGTAGCGTGCGGCGCGCTACGCGTTGAGGGCAAAAACCTGTTTTTGACAAAAAATTTCAAAAATGACCAAAATTGCTCCAAATTGTCTGAATTTTGAGCTGAGGGTGTATCATTGAGTGCCATGCTCCCTCAAGGTAGCTTCAGCCAAAATCTGAAGTGGATCGGGCCTTTTCCTCCGTTTTAGTGCCTTGGCCAATCGTCTCTTGAGTACCTTCATTTTTGCTTTGCACACATGCATGCGTGCCCAATAATGATTTTTCATGTGGCGGAGCATATCTTTGTCCCTATTTGCCTTGGTTATCAACTTTTCTAAATGAGTATTCACTCGAATGAGCATAGATTCCCGATCGATAGGTGTCAAATCACCGGGTCTCCTACGGGCCAATTCCTAGTCTTCACGAATCTTCCGCTGCTCATAAAGCTCGTGCTCATCTTCCAACTGTTTGTTGCGCTGCTCTAAATAGTTAATCACCCATTTTGCCATCTGCAATTTCTTGTGCAACGACTCATTCTCGGCCCTTTGCTCTCGGATGATCTCCTTGAGCTCTGAGGCAGGAGAGCTAGCATCAATATCAATGACATCTATGTCCTGACCTCTTGAAGGACCCTCATCAATCATGGGCCTCTCGCCCCTGTCCTGAACCTATACCTGTGCTGAAGAAGATGGCGAGACCCCTTCCACATGATGTGGAGATAGTACTCGCTGTGTCGATGAAGTCTACGAGACCCCTTCCACCTCGGGTGGAGATAGTACTCGTCGTGCAGTTGCAAATAAGGCTCCTGGGCCTTTCTGATATGTTTCATATGTTGGATCATCAACATGCTCGGTCTCATGAATGTCAGACTGCTGTGAAGGCCCCTCATGAATGTCAAATTGCTGAGAAGGCCCTCCCTCATCATGGACAATATCAGGAGGTGGGTGTGGCACTGTGAAGAAGTCGCGAGAAATGAAATCCTCCCATGGAATACCTTGCTGTGCCAACTGATGCATCACTATGATCTCGATCAGTGGATAATGATATATACTTTTGAGTTGCTGTGCGGGGTTCTTCCTTTGCACTACGGGCACCATCTTTTCTATATTCCGGCACATGAAAAATGGAATGTTCATCATTCGTACCCGGGTAAAATGCATCAACAAACGGATATGATACGAATATAAACGTGAAAATCCGCCCTCATAAGTAAAATAGCGCATAATAAGCCTCATCAAGGGTGCATACTCCTCCCTTAGGAATATGAAAGGAAAAACAGCAGTAAGGTGTCTCATGCATCCGGGTTTGATGTATGGTTGATAATGAAATTTGCCTAGTAGCTTGCGCTTGGTCCACTCTTCCCCAACATTTGGTACCCCGGTGGCTTGAGCAACAACCTCGGGTGATAGTGTGAAGTCCACTCCTGCAAGGTTCACATGACCATTGTGCAAATGTAGGACAAACAAGCGGACTAATTCTCTGTGATGTTGAATTTGTGAGATCCTCCCACAATACCCAAAACATGATTGGTACCGAAAACAAGACATTGCAAGTGGACAGGCTTGCAAATAAGCCAAGGAAGTGGGCTCCTCTCTAACATTCCGACCACCTTTACCACCCTTGTGATGCCTCCGAGGCACTTCTTCCTCCGGTGTTGATTCACTGTCATAACTCTGCTCATAATCTGATTCGGTTTCTGACATGGTTTTGAAGACAGGATGGCTGATATGTATCTGTTGACTGTGCACACAATTGATTACTGTTTGACTTTTTCAAATGCTGTTACCAAGGGGACATAAAGACAAGGGAATTGTTAGGGAAAGGGAAACATGAGGGAATTAGGGGAAATGAAAATAACGAGGAATTTATGGAAGGAAAAGGACATAGGAAATTATGATGTTGTAGGGTTTTGGGGTGAAGTAGGTTTTGGGACTAAGTAGGGTTTGGGATTTTGTGAAGGGATATCATGGAATTTTATGGGAAATTTGAAAAGAAATGCTGCTGAATATGGGGGAAAAAAGGAGGATCAAAATGGGAAAACCTTGGGCAGCATATCACTTTGAAACCCTACCAAACTTGGTCTTTAAATTTACACACCAACTTAGGGTTTTTTGCTTTTAATTTTCATGGCATATTTGTCATATTTCTTTCACATTCATCTTGCAAAAAACAAAATAGCCATGGAAAAGAGCTTACTTGTATCTTGCTTGAGCTAAGAGAGGTTTTTGTGTGCTTGCTGGCAAGTTACAGGGCGAAAAACCCAACGCGTAGCGCGCCTTGCCCAACGGGTAGCGCCCCTTCAACGCGTAGCGCCCTTGTAAAATTACATTGCGAAAACCTTCCTGACGCGTAGCGCGCCCCCAACACGTAGCACGCCCTTCCTGACACGTAGCGCGCTACCAAAACTGCCCACTTTGTTCAAGAACTCATAAAATCGCCTTTGCAAGGTTTCACTTAGCTTGTGAGATGCAAATGAGTTGCAAATGAAGAATGATGTGCTTTTATAGGCTTCTTTTAAATTTTCATTTTCCCAAAACCCACTTTATAATGTTTTGAGTTTTGACACTTTTTGAATTTAATTGGCTCTGACTTTTGGTTTCTTTTCTTTGAAAAATTGGTTGAAATGATGATTTCTTCTGAAATTTTTTGCAGGGATAGCTTCTAAGGTGCTTTGGCAAAGGAGACCAAGGTTGCACTTTGACATTTGGAGAGTTTGAAAATTTGAGAATTTTTACAAAAAATGAGAAAATGACCTTTGTTTTTCAAAAATAGAGTTTTGAAAACAAGGTGGAAATTTAGCTGTACAATAGTGAGAATTGTTGAAATGATGCTTTATGAAGGACATCCCTCTGGCCTGCTGGTCCTTTATGACCTCTCAAGATAGAAATTGACTCAATCCTAGACCTAAGACCTGGAAATTTAAAACAAGACAAATGACTCTTTGAAGACTTTATTCACTCAAACAAACCTAAACCAGCAGTGCCAAACAGGAGGGGAATAAAAGACACAAGCTCCTCCACCAGAGTTATGGCATGCCTAACGGAATGCAACATGATCACACTGATGGGACACCTAATTATGAAATGCAAAGAGCTTTGATCTCTGGTGGAGGGCTACTAGACCGACTCTAACATTGGCTACAGTGGGGATGGTAGCTCCTTGGAGATGCGAAGAACAGCAGATCTCTGGAAGAGCTAGATAGTGCCTTCACTCTTTGGGCGATGGAGTCATTATTTTGACACAGAATCTTGAGAATTTGACTGAAAAAACAAAAACTGCTTTGACCAAACTAGACTGGAAACTAAATATTAAGACAACTGACTTGACAAACTTAGACCTACTAAATTTCATTTTCAGAATTATAGCCTTCACTTCGGGCCCCAAACTGAAGATGATAAGTTAGTGTACATGTGCGATAGAACAAAAGTAAAATGATATGTACAATGATAATGAATTGAGCAGAAAATACTCAAAAGTAATATCTCTTTAACAGTCGACCATTGATCGGCCCTCCAGGATATTCATCTCCATTCATCTCTTTGAGAAGGGAAGCGTTTTGGCCGCAATATGCTGCAATCTTATAAGGACCCTTCCATAAATTTTCAAATTTGCCATGCTTTCCCTTGTCTTCATGACGAGCATCCACCTCATCCAGCTGAAATGTATCTGCCTTTGCTTTCCGGTCATAAATCCTTTTGATACGCTCCTGCAATTTGCAAGTGTTTTGAAATACCTCCTCCCGTGTCTGCTGCAAATGAATCATATGATTAATCCTTCTCTGCATAGGATCTTCTTCACTACCCACTTCTTGAAGCAATTTGACTACCGGGACAGCAAGTGAAGTTGGAAAAACTGTGTCTGTTCCATACACCAACTCGAAAGGAGACATACCAATAGATTTTTTCTGACTCACCCTATCAGCCCATAGTGCATTTATCAACTTCTTGTGCCAGCCCTTTTTGCTGATTTCCAACAATTTCTTAATGATATTGACCAAGGATTTATTAGATGACTCCGCCAATTCGTTTCCTTGAGGGTGGTATGCGGTTGAATGTCCCAAACTAATATTGTACTTATAACAAAACTCAATCATCATTTTTGACTTAAACGCTGCTGCATTATCCGTGATTAGCTTACTTGGACATCCAAAGCGTGACAAAATATTGGCCTTGAGAAAAGAAATAATTACCGCATCCGTAGCTTGTCGAGTAGGAATTGCTTCAATCCATTTTGTGAAGTAGTCCGTGGCCGTTAATATCCATTGATGCTGTCCTGATGATGTCGGATGAATTTCACCAATGAAACCCAATCTCCACTGCTGAAAAGGTGCGCTGATTTCAATTGGTTTGAGAGGCAAAGGCTGGAGCTTCTACTTTCCTTGAAAAATTTGGCATTTGTGACAATTTTTAACCGCCTTATATACATCTGAAAATAATGAAGGCCAATAATAGCCTGCCCTTAGTATCTTGTTTGCCGTAGTCTTCCAAAACAAATGACCTCCACAGTCTCCTCTATGAAATTTTTCCACGACTCTTTGGGCTTCATCCTCTACCAAACAATTCAATAACATTCCGCCAGGGTCTTTCCAAAACAATGCTGAATCGAGAATGCAAAATTTGGCAGCCTTCAATTTCGATGTTCTACTTCTGTTTCTTGGCATTCCAGGAGGCGAAGATAAATGTTGAAGTACATATAAAATATCAGCGTACCATGGAGAAGAAAGAAACATTTCAGATACCTGAATGGATGGGTTCTCCTCATCTTCATCAGACATGGCAGCAATCAAATTTATGTCTAGGATTTGCAGATTTGTTTCAGCCATTAGCTTGGCGAGTCCTTGACCTTTGATCTGCTTGGTGGGTTTAATTTCAACATCATATTCTAACAACGCAGCAATCCACTTACCCCTTCTCCCTTCTAGATCTGCCTGTACTAAAACATCTTTGACTGTTGCTTTAGGAACATAAGCTAGAATATGAGAATGAAATATGTACACATGGAAATCCTTCAAGGCCTTTACAAGCGCAAGTGCTTGCTTCTCAATGATGTTATATTTCAATGCTCCATCTCTAATAATGCAACTGAAAAAGGCGATGGGCTTTTCTACACCTTCTCTCTTTTGCATTAGCACAACTGCCAAAGTGTGCTCAGAAGCAAATGAAAATAAAATAAAGTCTTGAGTGTATTCGGGGCCGATCAAAATAGGAGCTGTAAAAAGAGCTAACTTCACTAGATTAAATGATTTAACTGCCTCTTCGGTCCACTTTACCTGGCTGTCCTTTTTGAGCATGCTTGTGATCTCTCTAAGATGCTCTGCTAGATTTGGAATAAAACGACGCAGAAAATTTAGTTTACCATTGAAAGACTGAATTTCTTTCTTGTTCCGGGGCTGTTCAATTTGCTAAATGGCTTCAACACGTGCTGGATTAATACGGATGCCGTCTTTAGATATGATGTGACCAAGAAGTTTGCCCTCATCCATGGCAAAAAGACTCTTTTTCGGATTCAACGATATGCCATATTTTCTGCATCTTTGGAAAACAATTTTCAAATGATACAAATGTTCCTCATTAGAATTTGAAAACACGGTCAAATCATCAAGATAAACAACCAAAAATACATCTTTCTCATTGGCGAAAGCTATGTCCATTGCACGCTGAAAGGTAGCTCCTGCATTTTTCAAACCAAACGGCATCTTTGCATAATAAAATGTTCCCCATGGAGAGGTGAATGTGGTTTTGTCACAGTCATCTTCATGCAATAAAATCTGATTGTAACCTGAATAACCGTCGAGTAGTGACATCCTTGATGCTCTAACTACTCGCTGCAATATATGATCCATTTTGGGCAGCGAATAATTGTCCTTTAAGGACACCTTATTTAAATTTCTGAAATCAATACATAAATGGATCTCACCTGTCTTCTTTCTTACGGGCACCAAGTTTGATATCCAATCTGAAAATCGGATAGGCACAATATTCCTGACTTATACAATCTGTTTACCTCTTTCTCAATTGATGGCAGCAACTTCGGATTGATTCTCCTCAACTTTTGACGAAAAGGCTTCTGATTTGGCTTAATAGGAATAGTATGCTGAATGATATTTGTATCATATGTTTTAAGATCTGAGTAATCCCATGCAAATACATCAGAAAATAAAGACAACAATTTCATATATTCATCTTTTACTTTTGGTGATAATGACCTTCATAACTTAACCATCTTGGGATTTTCAGCTGTCCCGATGTTTACCTCTTCAACACCCTTTTCAGTCGATCTCAATGTCGGTTTGCGGGCCACATCATCTTGGTCAAACAGCTCCTCTAAAGGAATCAATCCTTTAGGAATAATGTTGTCCTTAAGTTGCAGCACATCCATTTGATTTACTTGTATATTGTCATCACCATCATCATTTTCAGTATCTATTGAGGAATCTGTGAACTTACCCTTATTTTGCAGAAACTCATTGATCTCTTCATCATCTTGAAAAACTTGCCAACATCGTTGATTATCTAGAACGGTGGGATGATGCTTCACATGAATCTCAAATTTGTTGCTAGAATTCATTGGAATTTTCAAATTGCTTGCTGCCTTAGCAAGTCCATCCGCAACACCATTTTGTAGGCCAGGCACACATGTCAATGTATAATCAGAAAACAGCTTCAAAATATCTAAGACTGCATTTCGATATGCCCTCATGTGAGGGTGTTTGGCCTAAAACTCACCCTTAACTTGCTTTATCACCAACTCGGAATCACCATAGACCGCAATCTTCTTTGCTTTCAGTTCCTTGAGAATCTTTAGACCAGCAATGAGAGCCTCATATTCCGCCTCATTATTTGAACAATCAAATGCTAGTTTATAGGAGCACATTCTCACCTTGCTTGGAACTTTGTCTTGAACGAAAAAAGGACTTCGAATCCACACACCAATATCAACACCATCACTACCTACCGCACCATCAAAATCCATGGTCCAAAGACCATCTTCATCCTCCTCCAAGTGCTGAAATTGTACTGCCTCTGATTTTTCTATTTGCTGCACCTTTACTTCAGCTGTTTGCTCCATGATAGCTTGCTTTTCTCCTCTTTCCTTTTGTAGTACTTCTCTAAAATTTTCAGTGATCTCTGGTATATCTTCCGCTTGAACTAACTGACTATCTATATCATTAAAACTATCAACAAATAAAACAAACGACTCCAAATCAGTATGTACATAATTTACAGGATGATTGATCGGCTTCTCTTTACTAGTTATCATATATTTCATCTTTTGCTCGCGATATAGCTTTTTCATTTGACCGAAGACTGGAATTGTGGCATAAGAGAAGTCTAACTGTAAAGTACCCTTCAACTTAGCTCCCCAAGATCTTGAAAGTAGCATACCAAACCGTGGAGGAATGTCTGCCACAACCACATCCATCAAGACATTTTTCGCCGGGATTTGGTCTAAGCTAACAACCAGATCTTTGATGAGCCCGATACATCTCACACGGCTGGAATCAAATGAATATAAATCATGATATTTTCTGGTAATGTCTAACCCTAGCTTCTCCATGATTGCCTTTGGCATCAAATTGTGTGAAGCACCCGAATCGAACATGGCATTATGCAAGACATATTCATGCAATCTCAAACTGATATAAAATGGAGGAACATCACTCTCAGGGGACTGACCATCCAATGCTGGCCCAAAGATCAATTCGGGCTGATCATCTTCAACGTTCAACGTGTCAAGCATGGGATCAAAGTTCAGAATTTTGGAAACTTGACCTCGGTAGCTCTTGTTTTTCATGATTTCAGTCAAAGGAATAGATATTTTTAATTTGGAAATTTCATTTTCCAAACTAAATGCTGAAACTTTGTCGACTTCTTTGACCGGAATCTCTCTCCTATCTTTGATTATAGCTGCCTGATTTGTCTTTTCTATTGCTGATATCTTGCTAGTTGTGGGATCAATTGTCTCTTTTCCTTTCTTCGGCAGTATCGGTGAATCCATCTTTGGTGCTGTAGCTTCTTTCCTTTTTTGAATGGGATTGATAGGCACATCTCGATTCCTCAATGAATACTGCTTCTGTTGAGTGGACAAGGCATTCAAATATCCTCTTTGGTAATCATCTAAATCTGCATCATTAGCCAAGATAAAATCTTCGTCTTGCTGGGCGCCTGAACTTTCTCCATACTCATCTTCTTCGGTGATGTAAATGGGCAGATCATCAGGAGTAAAGAAGTGATTTTGGTCTCCTGCTACATTAGCATCTTCATTCGAATCTTGAGTTACAAAATTCTGCAAAAGAGGAGTTTTGATTGTTTGCTGCGCTGCCGGCTCTTGTACTCTTGGTTCACGCTGCTTGATTCTGTACTGAGGTTGCTGCTGGCCACGGTAATTTGGATTACGAATCTGCTGTTCTGATTTGTCAAGGTTGAGTCTTTTGAACATCTCGCGAAGCCAAGGTGGTTATGATGATGTAGATTCTTCCTTTATAGTCACTCTTTTCTCTGCCTTCAAACGTGCTCTCTTGTCGTTCAGATTTGCCTCAACATTGACAGCAATCTTTTGCATATCTTCTAAAGTAGGCGGATCTCTATCCCGTAATGAGTAAGCCATCTCTGGATCAAAGCCATCCGAGAATTTAAGAAGAGCTGATTTTCTAGATGGTCTTAAATCATCAGGGATAGCATTATAAACTGTATTGAACCTGATAATATAATCCTGGACAGACTCACCGAGATTGCGTTTGATATTATTGTACTCAGCATTAATCTGGAGCGGATCCTTTCTAAGTTCCCAACGATCAAGAAACTGCTTCTGAAGTTCAGCCAAGGTAGGTATACTTCTAGCTCCCAAGCCTCTGAACCATTTTCTAACTTCTCCTCCAAATGTTTGCACAAACAATCGCATAGTTACATCCTCGTCATCAATTTCATATAAATCATAAAAAGTTGCCATTTTGTCTATGTGCTGCTGAGCGGAAACACTTTGAGGAGTGCCATCAAATAAAGGAATTTTACTTTGATAATCCGCTGGCATATCATGTAATTGCTGAGGTAAAGCAAGAGGTGCAAAGCGAGCAACCATTGCTCTAGGTGGATTTACTCTCGGTGTTGTTGGCGGAGTGGACGCTGCTACTATATGGGGAGTATACGGAGGTGTATGCGGAGGAGAAGTAATGTGGGATGAAGAAGGGGAATTAGCTGTAGATTCGGAGTAAGTAATTATAGGCTGCAAAGGAATGGTAGGAACGAAAGGTGGTTCAGTAGGAACTCTTGAGGTAGATGCCGTGACGAAGGATCCAATGTTTGTAGATATAGCTTCTAAAAACTCAGAAAGATTGGCTGCTTGGATGGTGGTCTGAAGGTGCCTCAAGATAAAATTGTCAATTAATTTACTATGCCTTTCAAATTCAAGAGCTGCAGCGAAGTCAGGATTTGGAACAATAGAATCGAGAGCGTTTTCGGACTTAGTCTTGAACAATGACAATTCAAACCTTGCGTCGAAAGGAATGTCTTCAAGGTATTCAAAAAGTGCAGGACATGAATGAGATTTAACCAAGGGAGTCGCCGAGCTTTCTTGACGGAGGAATTTTCGAATCAAATTTGGGTTTTCATAAATAGGAGGTGGATTCAGATCTGGATTAGCTCTTGTATGTCTTTTCGAAGCCAATGTATTTATCAGGAAATCAAAAGAATGAAGGTAATTCAGCCAATCGTTTATTAGACTCAATCATCCAAAGGTCTAAAACGATCAAAGGTATTGGGGTGATCTGCAAGTCAAAGTTTCGCAAGCTAACTGGAGATCGACTGAAGCAGCATTTATCTACTTTCGCTTATGCATAGCAAGAGCGTTTCGAAAGCTACCTGGTGTGACTTCAGACTCCGTCTAAGACTTGTGAAACAAAATCATCAACAAGCAAACCATTTGAGATTTCTTCCCCAGTATGGTCGCCACTATGTTAGCGCTCAAATCCGCCTTAGGCTAAAATAAGGCAAGACTCAAGGCCACATCAAACCACGCTCAGCCTCGTAGCTAGCCCTACGAGGACAAGAGAGGGCTCTCTCCGGGTCAAACTCCAAAAGATATTCGAAAAGGCTCGAGATAACCAAATTGATGACTGATTTTAGGCTAGGTATTAGGTACAAAGAGTTTATGATTGATTTTTTTATGATTTTGTTGAAGTCAAGGGAAAGGCAATTTTGGGTGCGGGGATGAGGCACAGTTTTTGCAAAGGTCCACTTGGGGCAAGATAGGTAATTTTTTTGATGCCTTAAAGTAGGTGAGATGGATAGATCAGACCGGTGAGGGGCTAAGGAGAGCAAGGGGTCTCAAGGATTCTCCTTAAACTGAAGAAAACATAGAATATTAAACAAATTTAAAGGCAGAGCATAGCAATTTCATGGATTCTACCTTAACACTTCATTTGCTTAATAAGAGAAGATTCAATAGATAATGATGCACATACACAACTTACAAGTACTAAAAGAAACACACCATCAAGACATAAAGCCACATGGATCCCAAGTAGTGCTGCAAAACCCTGGTCTTTCCTTTGCCAAAAATGCTGTAAATATGTACAATATAGTCTCAAAACTATCCCAAGAGTCCAACCTCTGCTACTGAATGAAAAAGTACATATATAGACCAAGCCAAACCATTCCCTAACCTCTAGGGGTCGAGCTCCTCCTTCTAGGAGCTGTTTCAACCAATTCTAAACTGAGCACTACAAACTAGGCAATCAAAACAACTTGCCTCTATAAACTTGGAAACCAATTCATTCATTATTTTTTTGCCATTTTATGAATGAATCTTCTAGAATAGGTAAAAAGTGTCATGTCAATCATGAAATTACATCAATTACATCAAAGAGGATGAAAAATCCCACCAAAAGGTCAAAACTGGTCAATACTGCGTTTTCCTGAGCTGAAGATGTAAAACTGGCCAATTTCCCCAACGCGTAGCGCGCCATTTCTCTACGCGTAGCGCGCCTTTCAGGCCAGTTTTCAGGCACTTCCTCGCATAAACATGAGGCACAAGTGGGCTTGTTGGAAAGGTTTGGATGTCTACTTTCCAGCCCAAGTGGAATTTTGCAATTTGGTAGCCATTTGCCCCTCCAAAATTTCCGTCTCCCAAGACTGCTTTCTGTGTGTCCAAAAAGTGGCAGAAGGTCATTTTTTGCTTGTTTTTTGACCTTTTGGGGGCTCAAATCTCCATGAAACTTCTTGGCCATGGCTGAGAAAGTGTATTTTGTCATGAAAAATCCAAAAATGCAAACCTTTCCTGAAATGGACCTCCCCAACTTAAGGGTAGCGCGCGGCGCGCTACCCGTTGAGGGCAAAAACCTGTTTTTGACAAAAAATTTCAAAAATGACCAAAATTGCTCCAAATTGTCTGAATTTTGAGCTGGGGGTGTATCATTGAGTGCCATGCTCACTCGAGGTGGCTTCAGCCAAAATCTGAAGTGGATCAGGCCTTTTCCTCCGTTTTAGTGCCTTGGCCAATCATCTCTTGAGAACCTTCATTTTTTCCTTGCACACATGCATGCGGGCCCAATAATGATTTTTCATGTGGCGGAGCATATATTTGTCTCTATTGGCTTTCACCAAAAACTTTTCCAAGTGAGTGTTCACCCGAATGAGCATAGATTCCCGATCTATAGGTGTCAAATCACCAGGTCTCCTACGGGCCAATTCCCGGTCTTCACGAATCTTCCGCTGCTCTTAAAGGTCGTGCTCATCTTCCAACTATTTGTTACGCTGCTCTAAATAGTTAATCACCCATTTTTCCATCTGCAATTTCTTGTGCAGCGATTCATTCTCGGCCTTTTGCTCTTGGATGATCTCCTTGAGCTTTGAAGCAGGAGAGCTAGCATCAATATCAATGACATGTGTGTCCTGACCTCTTGAAGGACCCTCATCAATCATGGGCCTCTTGCCCCTGTCCTGAACCTGTACCTGTGCTGAAGAAGATGGCAAGACCCTTTCCACATGATGTGGAGATAGTACTCGCTGTGTCGATGAAGTCAACGAGACCCCTTCCACCCCGTGTGGAGATAGTACTCGTCGTGCAGCTGCAAATAAGGCTCTGGGCCCTTTCTGATATGTTACATATGCTGGAGCATCAACATTCTCGGTCTCATGAATGTCCGACTGCTGTGAAGGCCCCTCATCATGGACAATCTCAGGAGGTGGGCGTGGCACTGTGAAGAAGTCACGAGAAATGAAATCCTCCCATGGAATACCTTGCTGTGCCAACTAATGCATCACTATGATCTCGATCAGTGCATAATGATATATACTTTTTTGTTGCTGTGCGGGGTTCTTCCTTTGCACTACGGGCACCATCTTCTCTATATTCCGGCACATGAAAATTGGAATGTTCATCATTCGTACCCGGGTAAAATGCATCAACAAACGGATATGGTACGAATATAAACGTGAAAATCGGCCCTCACAAGTAAAATAGCGCATAATAAGCCTCATCAAGGGTGCATACTCCTCCCTTAGGAATCTGAAAGGAAAAATAGCAGTAAGGTTCCTCATGAATCCGAGTTTGATGTATGGTTGATAATGAAATTTGCCTAGTAGCTTGCGCTTGGTCCACTCTTCCCCAACATTTGGTATTCCGGTGGCTTGAGCAACAACCTCGGGTGATAGTGTGAAATCCACTCCTGCAAGGTTCACATGGCCATTGTGCAAATGTAGGACAAACAAGTGGACTAATTCCCTATGATGTTGAATTTGTGAGATCCTCTGACAATACTCAAAACATGATTGGTACCAAAAACAGGACATTGCAAGTGGACAAGCTTGCAAATAAGCCAAGGAAGTGGGCTCCTCTCTAACATGCCGACTACCTTTACCACCCTTGTGATGCCTCCTAGGCACTTCTTCCTCTGGTGTTGATCCACTGTAATCACTCTGCTCATAATATGATTCGGTTTCTGACATGGTTTTGAAGACAGGATGGGTGAACTGTATATGTTGACTGTGCACACAATTGATTGTTGTTTGACTTTTTATTCAAATGTTGTATCTTGCTTGAGCTAAGAGAGGTTTTTTGTGTGTTTGCTGCAAGTTACAGGGCGAAAAACCCAACGTGTAGCGCGCCTCGGCCAACGCGTAGCGCCCCTTCAATGCGTAGCACCCTTGTAAAATTACATTGTGAAAACCTTCCCAACGCGTAGCGCACCTGCAACGCATAGGGCGCTCTTCCCAACGCGTAGCGCTCTACCAAAACTGCCCAGTTTGCTCAAGAACTCATAAAATCGCCTTTGCAAGGTTGCACTTAGCTTGTGAGAGGCAAATGAGTTGCAAATGAAGATTGATGTGCTTTTATAGGCTTCTTTTAAATTTACATTTGCCCAAAAACCAACTTTATAATGTTTTGAGTGTTGACACTTTTTGAATTTAATTGACTTTGACTTTTGGTTTCTTTTCTTTGAAAAATTTGTTGAACTGATGGTCTCTTCTGAAAATTTTTGCAGGGATAGCTTCTAAGGTGCTTTGGCAAAGGAGACCAAGGCTGCACTTTGACATTTGGAAAATTTGAAAATTTGAGAAGTTTTACAAAAAATGAGAAAATGACCTTTGTTTTTCAAAAACAAAGTTTTGAAAACAAGGTGAAATTTAGTTGTACAATAGTGAGAATTGTTGAAATGATGCTTTATGAAGGACATCCCTCTGGCCTGCTGGTCCTTTATGACCTCTCAAGACAAAATTTGACTCAACCCTAGACCTAAGACCTAGTGACCAAATTTTGCTTGAAGACTCTTTGAAATGACAAAATTTGACCTTGACACTCTGAGACCGCTTTGTAAGAGCATATTTGATCACTGGAGGAAGGCTGGAAAGACTGACACTAACACATATATCATTGGTTGTCTTGCACTCCCAAATGTGGGGGATGATGCAATCTTTGACTGATAACTTTAGGAGAACCTTTTCCATCATCTCCCTTTTCTATGAGTCTTGAATTGTTGCATTCGATCCACTAGTTGCAACAGTCAACTTGACGTCACAGTCGTGGAAATGCCATAGGCATTTTGTCCCTCAAGCAAGGTCTGGAGCTTAAAATTCCAATTAGTGTAATTGGAACCATCATGCTTATTACTCTCATTGGGATAAGATTCAACAATTTGACTATTAATTTTGGATGAATAAAAAAATTCAATAAATTAGAACCAACCCCAGATCTTCTTAAAAAAACATGCCCTGATCACTGCGAATTTCCTTTTCAAAAAAAAAAATGCCCTTTTCTTATCAGATAGCAAGAGCCTCCATATCTTTTAATTAAAGAATTCAAAAAAAAAAACATTAATTAAAAACTTTAATTAATTATGAAAAAACGCCACATGAATGGCTATCTTGCAAGGGCCATGCTTGCCATTCACCACCACACCACGGTGATAATTAATTGTGGATTTTAGGCATCTGTGGTTCATTTCGTTTGAGCTTGTATCGGAGTATCCACAATAGAAACCATATTTGTCAACATTTCAAATCCCAATAGGGACTCATCATCAGGGCCAATCTGAATGATGATGTAAGAAGATCTATGTGATAGGATAAATAGTTAAAGAAATAATTTTGATTAAATGTCAGCTCATAATTGCCAATTTATATTTTATTTATGTTTTATATTTGAATTTTATCATAATCATTAATAAATTGCTTCTTATTTATTTTTATTTTTATTTTTAACAGATTTATATTAGTGGAATAATTAATTAATTGGAGGTTTTTATAAAGTGGATTTAATATTAGCTGATTTGATTAATTAGTTGTTTAATTCTTACAAACTATTTTTTATTCTTAAAAAACAATAATAATAGTTATTATCATTACATAAATAAATTATTATTATTAATAATTTTATATTTTAATAATCCGTACTAGTCAATTACTTAATATGGTTTAAAAAAGTTATTTAAAATTTTATTTATTTATTATCTTTTCAATTATAAAAGTAATTCTTATTATAATAGTTAATAATCATTATTAATATCAATAAATTACTTTTTTATAATCTTTATTTTTATGATATATTATTATTTAAATATTCAATAATAACTATGATTAAGAATTACAATTTCATTTCTTAATTTTATTAAAATTAAGATTAGAGAGTTAGTTTGTTTAGTTTTATAAATAATATTAGATTTAGATGGTTTTTATTATATTCTTATTATATAATGATATAATAATATAAATTAGATATTATTTAATAATTAAAAACTCATTATTAATAGTTTTATTATAAATAATTTTATTATTGTTATTATTATAAGCAAATAATATTGTAATTGTTAAAATAATTTTATATTTAAATGATAATGATTATTATTATAAAACCTAATAGTCATATCTATTTTAATTTTATTTTTGTGTATTATAATTATTATAATTAATATAGTTATAAAGATTATGTATTTATAAGGGTAGGAGAGGAAAAACAACTACCTAATTACCTAGGATGCCTTGGTGGTTCTAACTCTCTAATTAAGGGTAGCCAATGTCTACTGATCTCAATACCATTTTCCCTATTGAGATTTTGTGGATGTTTTATAATCTCAAGGGCCTCCCTAATCTTCCTTATTTGATACTATTCTTCCATTGTGATAATTGATGTGCTTTCCAAACAAACATGATCTATTGTTTTCGAGGAATGCTCCACAAGGGCCAAAGTACGAGATCTTTCGTTCTTAATATCAGCTCCATGTTCTTTCAGTGTTTTCTGTAAAGAGCGACCTGTTTCGCCAATGTAACTTTTGCCATAGGAACAATCAATTTTATAAACCCCTTTGAGTTCTTGTCTATCAATGTCATCCTTGACAGACTTCATACCGTGCTTAACTATTCTGGGTGCTGAGAACTGCGTGACTTTTGGCAATCTTATCTATCACCCCATGTATATATGGTAGGAAGACTCTACCAACCTGGTTTAGGTCTTGGGCCTTGGGTATCTGAGATAACATCCTCCTTTCTACTCTTTCTATGGCTTTCTTAATTTCTTTTTCTTTGTAGCCTATAGTCCTAAATACTGAAGATAATGAACTAGTGAACTATCACTGTCCTCAATGGCCTATCATATGTCCTGGCTTCTATCTGTTTCAATTAGCTTTCCAACACCATTATTAGTTCTTGGATCCCCACAATTTTTAGTATTTGATACGTTGTTGCCTAATGTTAAATTAATCCCTACAATTTTTTATTCTCCTGAGGTGTTGGGGATAACTTCCTTAGTTTGTTCATGCTCACAATCAAAATTGTCTGGACTGCTTTCAATTGACACATGACTGGGGTTGTCTATGTCGGCAAACTTCATCCTATCTCCATCCCCTTTATATAATAATAATTAATAACTATCTAATCTAATATTGTTTAGAACTAAACAAACTAACCTATTAATCTTATTTTTAATAAATAGAAACGATAAATTGTATTCTTAATAATTAATGATTATTGAATATTTTTATAATTATTCATAAAAATAAGGTTATGAAAAAGAATTATGATATTCAATAATTATTATTAATAATTTAATAAGATATTTTATAATTTAAAACATAATAAATTAAAGTTAATTAAAATTTTGTAAACTATTATTAATAATAACTAGTATTCAATATAAAATCATTATTTTATTAATAATAATTTATTTATCTTAATGATAATGACTATATTATTGATTTTTAGAATAAAAATTGTTTTTAGAATTAAAAAACTAATCATCAGCTAATATTAAATCCATTTTATTAACCTCAATTATTATCAATATATAAAATATGTTAAAAATAAAATTCATAATATAAATATGTTAAAATAAAAATTCAACCTATATAAATTGTGAAAATAAAAATTCAACTATTTAAAATATGTTAAAAATAAAATTAAAAAATAATAAGAGGGGATTTATTTAATGATTATGATAAAATTAAAATATAAAATATAAACTAGAAATTATCAGCCTACCTTTAATGAAAAATATTTGTTTAACTATTTATCCTATCACATAGCTCTTCTTATATTATCATTTAGATTGGTCCTCATGATGGATCCCTGTTCGGATTTGAAACGTTGACAAATATGGTTTCTACTATGGGCACTCCGAGACAAAGCTCAAAATATAATTAATTGACTGGAATTACTTACCCTTTCCCACACTACAGCCTTTATATTATTTTAACACACCTTTTAAAAGATATTCATGCCACGGGAAAAAAAAAATCCACGCTACTGTTGGTCGCGACTTGTCCCTCAATCAACCATGGTTGATCCATGCCAAATTAACAATCCGTGTCAAATCTAGATATTTTATGCAATCTTAGGCTATGATATAGGTGGAATGGCCGTCTCTCTATCACCTCGTAGCCACCGCACACCTACACTTCCGTCTTCCAGCCTCGCATCCTCCAAAGATTTTTCTCAGATCGCGCGGGCCTCGATCTTGTTTTTGCTGTGCCGATCTCATGCAACCCTCCTTGTGGCCTCCTCCTCTCAGACAACAGAGCTCCAAAAGGACCAAACAGTTTTTGTTCACCATTTTTGTTCACCGAAACATTTCCCTTGCCTTCGGGCCTGACACCTTCCACTGCAATGATGATGACTACTACTGCTCAAGTCTCAGGTGCAATTCACTGGGTGATCTCAATAGGCACTGCACCACCAACTCCTCCTCAGTGACACACAAACACAGTAGTCTTCTCATCGCTAGGCACCAAGACGTCCTCAAACATGCAACTCACCACAAGAGAAAAAGAACACATGCATCTCTTTTGTTTCCTTTTCACCTAAAGGTTAGTGCACTTATCTACCAAGGATTTGTGAAGTTCGTCACAGCTATTCAACACAGAGTTGCGACGTTCCACCCAAACTTGTTACAGTGTAATCATAGTGTTTTTCCACCCAAACTTGTTACAATGCAATCGCAGTATTTTTCCACCCAAACCACGCGGCGATTTCGCCTTGGTCGCACCCCTCACTCAGCGTACAAGATCAACAGCCTTGCAACTCTGATACCACGTCAAGAGTTGTACCGGGAAGACATGAAATGACAAACCAAAACAAGAGGAGCTCACAGGTGTAGATCATCAGGAGCTACCTCAAGCAAAATGCCATTGAGGCTTCACATTGATCTTCAATATTAAATAGATACAATTTGTTAGGGACAACAAATCATAACTATAGAAAGTAAAGTTCACAACTACGTAACAACAATAACCTATTCTCCATTAATTCTAACATAAGCGTTAATCCATGAAAGCATCAAAATACTTTTCATGATACTTTCTATGTTACTAAAATTCAAAAAAAATAAATTAAGTAAATTATAACTATATTAGTATTGTTATTATTAAATATATATAAAAATTGGATGCAAAAGATTCTTAAACATGGAGATTCACACACTATTATGGTATGCTAACTATAAACATTTATAGCACTAATCCAATGCCCAGAAAACCTTAAAATAATTTCATATTTGTACTTGTTTTATTGGCAATTTTTTATTATCAACTTAATTAAAGAGAAAAAATCAATACTACTCTCAAATTAAATTTCAACTTTTAATTTTGGGGTAATTTTTAGGAAATAGTTTCATTTGAAATTAAATCTCAAACATTTATCTAGATATTATTACTAATAAACTTAAAATTCAAAAATTACCACTCCAAAATAGAATAAAAATTAGAAATAACATCAAACATTTATTATAATTTTATATATATCAGTCTATTTTTATAAAAAAAAATACATGAAATAAATTACCTTAATTGATAAAATTATATATATAGTTTCTAAATTTTTTAATAGTAAATAAATTTGTTAAACTTCCTATACGCATACGTAACTTAATAAATTGTTGCAGATAAATGAAAATAAACAATAATTAAAAATACGTATCGAACTTCAAATATTTTATACAATAACATTTAGTAATAAATACTTCAATGATGACTTGAGGTTTATATAATATTACTAACTTACTTTACCAGTATAAATTACTTTGTAATTTAAATATATAATTAACAATTATATATATTAAGTTATTATTATGTTACTATCGTTGACCTATTAAACCATGTTAACCTAGACTATGGTTAGACATGCTTAACATAGTAAATTTAGGTTAAATTATAACAACATTTATTATTTGTCAAATTGCAATATTATTTGTTGTTAATCACATTGTGACATTATTTTTTATTTGTTTCCTTGAAATTTTGACGTTGGTTGTTTCTCACAATTCAGTGTTGTCATATTGCAACATGGTTTGTTCATTGTCAGATAATGACATTATTTGTTGTTCATAATGTTGTGTTGTCTTTTATTATTCACAAAACTATAACGTTTTTTCATGTTCATCACATTACCACATCATTGTTTCTTCCAATTGCCACGTTTTTTGTGGTTCATCAGATTTTAGTTTCCCTTATCGGTTTTTTTATTATGACATTATTTCTTTTTCAAGATATTGTGACATTATTTGTTGTTGGTCGAGATATTTTACTTCAAGGATGCATACAAAATAGCATTTAAAAGAGCATGTAACTAAGTAACATAAACACATGAAATAAGCGGAAATTAAAAGCAACCATGAGATCAAAGGGACAAGATAATTGGATAGCAAAGTTCACACAATGTGGGCTACGTCTCTGGGTGCTGCTCAATGTGGGGAGGCCTCTTTCATTTGATGGTAACACCTAAATAAATTACAAGAAATTACAACTTGAAACCTTACATGTCCACTTCTGGGGATGGCCTGAAAATGTAGACCTCTATTGGAGAAATGGGTTGCACGGTTGGATTCTTGGTGAAAAGTCATGAAAAACGACTATAAAGTTGACCCCATTCTGACATTGACACTTTTGCACCCCAAGGAATCTTCTCAGCATAAAAAATATACCTGTTGCATCAGGATTGTGCTCCTTGGACCCAAAGTCAGGGTCCTTCCCTCCATCTTTTGTTCATCATTCTACTGCTCAGATCTCCACTCTTTGCCTTGCCCCATTATTGAGCGAACATAAATGTTTTATGTAATTTATGTCACGCAGAACTTCTAGCTAAGGCCCAATGGACCATTGGTTGGTGGAATTAAAATAAAACTTTTGGTAGGGGAGGTCCTGGGGTCGAACCTGCGGGACCCTAGTTATGGCAGAACCATTGTTATAATTAGTGTGTCATTGGTGTTTGATTTGATTTCACCCATCTTGGTGGATCAACCTGCCAGGTCGGGTGGGTTCAAATCCTGCCAACCTCAATTATATAACTGTTGCATGGTGGTTGAGTAGGGTGCGGGTTACTCGTGGCCCTGACCAATTATATTATATTATATTATATATATATAATATGTATTGTATGGTTGATGGGTGGCATGGTTGGTGGCCCGCCACCTATATTTTAATATTTTTTCATATATATAAAAAAAATTAGTTAAAACCCTGTTGGCCAAATTTAGGGTCACCAGAAAGAGGTGAAAAATTCACCCATTCCAGCCGTTGGAATAAGTGTTGAATTTTTGCCTAATTAGTGGCTGCCACTCGGTCGAGTATGACAAAAATTTTTACTCGCCATAACTTTCTCATATGAATTTGAATTGAGTTATCGTTCACATGATTGGAAATATTGCAACGAGATATCCGCTATGACATTGGTTCCACTTAAATATAGGGAATTTTATTTTTGAGCTTTTCCAAAGCCACTTCTAAATTATGAGCATTTCTGGAGGCACCTGGATCATTCCTCCCCAGTAATGAGCTTTTGGGTTGCCAAAAGCTTTATACATCAATTGGAAATTGATGGAATTGCTCCCCAACATTGTCTTTTTCAATGTAATGAGCTTTACTTGGATTCATTCCCTTAAAACCAATATGAGGCTACTCCAAGTCTCCTCGTCATGAAGTCATAGTCTGCGTGTCAAGAATGATATCATGAGGTACCTTGTCGAAGTATTCATGTGCTTAGTCATCTACTGTAGGATCTTGTCCAATCTCTTCGGTGTCCACGATCAAAGGAGGCTCATAAAGCTTTAAGTTTTCAACGTTCACCACTGAGTACATATACATGTATGCTGGAAAATGAAGACAAAAATCATTGTCTTTAATAGTTTCTAATATGCTGAATGCACCATAGCATATTTGTCTCAACTTCTTTCCTTCCCCTTTCATTTTGTCTCGAACCTGGAACTGGTGATCAACTTGGTGCTTGTCATGTCGAGCTTTTTAGTGGGCTTTAATTTTATCAAACTTCTCCTATACTGCCTGGTGAATCATCTGAAATCATTGAATGAAATTTTGTGCTTTTTCCTTGACATCTTTCCCACTAGAATATGCATCTCTCCAAAAGACCATGTCTAAGGGACCCTTTTGAAAATATCCAATGTATGTCTTGAATAGTGAGCTCTAAGTGGATGAATACACTGCCCAGTTGTATGCATGTTATACATATGGAAGCTGCTCGTCCCACAGCTTGGCATGCTTTCTACAATAGCCTCGCAGTAACTATATCACTATGTGGTTGACAACTTTTGTTTGTCCGTCGGTCTATAGATGAACTATCATGCTCCTATATATCTTGGTGTCCGTCATTCTCCACAAACTCATCCAAAACTATCTAAGGAAGTGAGAGTTTTGATGAGACACAATGGATGTGGGAAACCCAAAGTGGACCCATACAAATTGGAAGAAGAGATATGCAATGTTCTCTATAGTGAGCTGCTTTTTACAAGGAATTAAGACACATTTTTCCAAATTGATCGACAATGACCTAAAAATATTAATGACCTCTCCTATACAACGGAAAACCATCAACAAAATCCATTTACACACTTTCCCATGGATGACTCAGAACAAGGAGTGTTGTGTAGAGCCCCAATTTTCTATTAGTGGACTTGCTAATTGAACACAACACACATCCCTTTACATATCGATTCAAAATAATTTTCATGTGAGGCCAATAACACAACCTCTGCAAATGACACAAAGTTTTCCCTATAACCAAATGACCTGACACAAGAGAGGTATGTGCCTCTCTGATTACATGTATTCTCTCATTGGTGGGGATACAAAGTTTGCCAAGGTAGTACAACAATTTTCCCTGCAAATGGTAATTATTCACTTGCGATCCATGACTTAACTTTTCATAAATCTCCTTAAAATGTTCTTCATCAACATATTGTTCAACATAAATTTAAAGACATAAAGAATTATTTTGAAAAGCTATAGATGTATAAATAGGAGGGCGACAGAACATATCTACCACTTTGTTGCTAGTGCTCTTCTTGTATTTTATTACCAAGTGAAACTGCTGGAGGAATCCCATCCATCTGAAATGGCCTGCCTATTAAATCTTGGCTTTCTACTAGAGGTATTGCAAGGGCTATTTCACTATGTGAATTATGGTCTCCTTTCTAATCAAATAATGCTTCATTTGTTTCATACTTTGAACCAAGGAATACAACTCCTTTCCATATATGGGATGGTTCACAACAACTTGAGAGAATGTCTTTGAATGGTAATATATAAATGTCCTCTGTTGCATCAACACTTCTGCCATGACGTAGCCTCTCGCATCTATCCCAATCTCAAAAGGTTGTTGGAGATCAAGTAAGACCAAAAATTGTGTGGTATTGATCTTCTCTTTTAGTCTATAAAAGGCTTTCTTCTACTTTCCTCCCCACTCAAAGGTTTACTTCACACTTGTCAATGCATGTAAGGGGGATGAAATGATGGAGAAGTTGGCAATGAACCTTCTACAGTATTGTATTGCACCCAGAAAGATACAAACCTCTATAAAATTGATGGCTTTAGGCCACTTTACAATCACACCAACTTTAGAAGGATTTATTTTTAAGAGTCCATATCCAACAATGTGACACAAGTAAACCAAAGAGGTCTTACAAAATTCACAATTAGACATTTTGACATACAAGTTTTCTTTTTGAAAAACATCAATCACCTTTTTAACATGACTCACATGATCTTCCCATGTTCTACTGTAAATAAGAATGTCATCAAGATGTAAAAGTACAAAATAAACAAGAAACGGTTTAAAAATATTATTCATCACCCTCATGAATGTGGTCGGAGCATTGCGTAGTCTGAATGGAATCACAACCCATTCAAAGAACCATTATTTTGTCTTGAACGCAGTATTCCACACATCCTCTTCTGCAATATTGACGTGATGATAGCCATTGTGCAAGTCTAGTTTTGTCAAATATACAACATTTTTCAATTGATCTAATAAATCATTAATTCTAGGGAGAGGGTATCGATTATTCACCATTATTTTTCTGAGCTCCCTGTAGTCTACGCACATCCTCCATGTGTCATAATTATTTGGTATCAACACAATAGGTAAACTATATGGAGAAGAACTTGGGCTTATGACCCCTTAGTTCATCAATTCCTGCACTTGCTTGTTTATCTCCTCCATCTCAATGTATGACAACTAGTACATACTAATGTTGGGTAAAGGAGCGTTATCCTACAAGTGGATCTCATGTTGGATTTCATGATCTGGAGGCAACCCACTTGGCTGTTGACAAATACATTATAGTTAGAAATAATTTCATACAATTATTTTTTATGAGTGGGATCACAACCTTGGAAAGCTTCAGATGTCTCTACATATCTTTCTCTCACAACCATGAGCATGCACTCTTTGTTCTAATTGATCAATTTGTTCATCTGGCATGCACTTACAATACTGACACTAATTTTGGCATGATGAGCTCTAACAATGTATTCCACCTCATCGTTAGTGAAAGGATATGTGTTTTCATGGCTAAAGAAAAATTCTTTCCTGTCATACAAATATGGACTCCCAAATACCATACCACATATATCCAAGGGTAAAACATCAAGATCAAACTTATCTACTAGTTTAGATGCAATTGCAAATCTAGCTCTACACTGTTTGGTTACATGTAAATTGAATTTATCACACACTCAACCAAGAGGGTAGGGTTTCGGGTGAGTCTTGTTTTATAACCCTAACTTCATAACTAAGGATTCTGAAATCAAATTTGTTTGTGAGCCCATATCAAATAAGGTTTCCACTTTATTATGTTTCATTACGACTCTAATGTGGAACAATTCAATCCTCTTTCTTTCATTAACAAGAGACTCATTTGAAGAACTTGTACTTGCATGCAATTCAAAAATTTCATTAGCATGAAGAGAAATAGTACCTTGTATCCTTACTGCTACGATCTATGTCTCGCCACTGGAGTCGGATGCAAGGTCTTGTGGTACAGCTTCCACCATATTTTTCTTATTCTTACCACCAAATCTCTTTGCTTTTAACTCTCGATGCAACTTCCAACAAAGTTCGTCATCATCACCTTCCTTCTTGCAATTTGTGCAAGATTTGTTTGCTCATTCCTCCTTCTTGGTTGCCGCTGTCTTCTTGGCCTTCCCATTTCCTCTTCTTTTGAACTTGACATTATGAGTTTTAAAAGATGATTTCTTAGGTTGATATTATTTATCATTATTTCCCCTGCTTTCAAGGTAAATGGCCTTCGCACTCGCTGCATCAAAAGTAGTAGGCTAAACTAACAAAAAAGAATGCCTGATGTAACTATGTAAAGCACCAATATGCTTTGTTACAATTTTTGGTGCAACATGATAAAGGCCCAAATTCAAATATTATTTTCTAAACTCTTATGTCCAGCCTTGTACATTTTGACCCTTTTGTTGTCTCAAATATTTTAGTTCCATTAAAGCTTTTTGTTAATAACCTAAAGGATAAAAATGATATTTTAATGTAGAAAGAAAAAAAAACAACCAAGAAGAAAGGAGATTACCCAAGTTTTTACTAAAATTCTTCAACTTTCTCCAACCAAATGAGAGTGGTTCCACTCAGTCGAAGAGATTCTAATTGGATCTTGGCCTCATCCTCATCAACTTGCTAAATTTGACAATAAACCTTGATTTTTCTAATCCAAATGTTTAATTTCTCAGCACTATATTCTCCATTATAAGTGGGCAAATAAAACTTTACATCTAGCCTAAAAATGATACCTGCTAGAATAACAACGTAAACTTTGAAACAAGAACTGATACCATTACCTGTTGCATAGAGATAGCAAAAAAGTCACTCTATTTTGAAAATTGGCGATGCAAAACACACATATTTCTTTTAGAGCATATTTTTTGGCACCTTAAATAACTGATATGATTACTTGTTTCATAGAAGTAGCAAAAAAGTGACCTGATTTTGAAAAGTGTTGATGCAGAATACACTTCTTTTTTTTTTGTGCATATTTTTTACAGTTTAAATTTTCTTATGTATCAAATATAAAATTTAGTGATTTTCATGTTGATTTTGGAACATGTTGATGCAACATACCTTTTTTATTAGAGGGCTTATTTTTCACTCTTTAAAATTTATTATGTCCATTTTTTTTTGAAATCATGATTACTTCACAAATTTTCAAGTTCTTTTATTTTTCTTTTTTTAAATGTTGATTAGTTACAAAATATATGTATAAAAAAGACAAAAAAAAAAATGTAAAAAAAAAAAAGTATTCATAAAACATAAAGGATTTGGAAAGAAAAAAGGAAACTATAATTTAGTAAGTGGAGGGAAATTAAAAACATACGAAAAACTAAAAAAAAAAACAAGAAAAAAAATGGAACAAAATACATAAAAGAATAACAGAAAATTAAGACTACTTTAATTAAGATTAAGAAAAAAATAAAAATAAACAATAAACTCATTTGTTAACAAAATTAAAAAATACAAATTTATATTCTATCTATGTATTCTTATATGTATAAAAAAAAAAAACATATTAACAAAACAGAAACATTTAAAGTTACGAATATTCTTTTTAATTAAAAAAAAAGAGAAAAAGCTTTTAAACTTTTTCTAAACCCTATACTTTTTAATTTAAAATAAAAAAACAATAAAAAGAAAACATATATATGTTGATTTTAAAAAAATAAACATTGACTTTTTTATTAAATAAATGCTTTCTATAAACAAAAAAAATAAAAAAAATTATGGGCATATTTGTTTTTTTCAATAAAACACATTTAATTTTTGTCTTTTTAAATAGGATTTTTTTTTTAAAGAAAGAAAACAATTAATTTCTATCATTTTTTATTTTACATAACATGGGAACAAATAA
Source organism: Pinus taeda (assembly GCA_000404065.3). NCBI lineage: Eukaryota > Viridiplantae > Streptophyta > Pinopsida > Pinales > Pinaceae > Pinus > Pinus taeda. The sequence continues at coordinate 48,966 of APFE030526797.1, forward strand.
AAAATTAACAAATTAAAATACTAGAATTTTAATTATTAAAAAAAAATAAAAAAAAAAAGTTAAAAAAAAATTGATCACGCGAAACCACCCATGGTGGTGCAGACGTGCGCGAAGGGGCTGCATGCAGCCTCCTCTGCCCAGGACTGCGCCACCATGGGTGGCAAGGCGGTGGTGGAGCGATTCCGGGAATCGCCCCGCCACCGCTTGACCGCTCGTGGTGGCATGACCTTGTGCGTAGGACGCTACATGTAGCCCCTCTGCCCACAGTTGTGCCACCACGGGCGGTTGAGCGTGAATCAATTTTATATTTTTTAAATTAAAAAATATTTGTTTAAAAAAAGAATTAAAAGTTTAGTTAATAAAAGATGCTTAATAAATTTTTTTTTTTGTTGAATAATAAATATGTTTTTAAAGATAGGTTTTGAATTGTTTGTTTTTTTTTTTAATTTGAAAATATGTATATATTTTTACATTTTAATTGGTTTTTTTTTGTTTTTTAAATTGAGTAAATTTTTGTTTTTTCATGTTTTTTTTAAATGTTTTTAATCTTAATTTTAGTAGTTTTTAATTTTTTTTTGGTTAATTTTCTATTTTTTAAATCTAGTTTTTTTTTCTTTTTTTTTGTTTACTCATTTTTTTAATTTTTCTATTTTTATGTGCTTCCTTTTTTTAGTAGGTAAGCACCCATGAGGGATTTGAACCAGTGACGGAGTGCCTTAACAGTGCACCCATTCACCGTCAATCCAAAGCCCCTTGGGCATTCTATTTTTACTTAATTTATAGTTATTTATTTATTTTTTTCAATATTTTTGGATATTTTTTTTCCAAATTATTTTATGGCTTACAAGTATTTTTCTTTTTACATTTTTTTAATATGTTTCCTATACTGGTTGTTTTAATTTATAAAAAAAAAATAGTTTTTTAATTCTTTTATTTAATAGGTTAATTTTGTTTTGTCTAAACAGTTTGTGATTGTTTTTTTTTTGTCTTTTTTAATGTTTGATTTTTTATTTATTTTATTTTTTTGTATTTATGTTTTGTTTTAATATAATTTTAATTATGTTTGTTATTTTTTCTATTTTTTTTGTTTTGGTGTTTTATCTTGTTTTAATTTTTTTTTTTTTTGAAATTTTAATGTTTTTTGGAGTCATGATAAAATCGTTTTCGCCATTATTTCGAAATGTTGAAAATTTTCTCTTGAAAAAAGTGTTATTTGAGCGTCAACACTTTCCATTTTGAGGGTGTTTTTTGTACAAAATTTACCATTGAAAAAAAAAGTGTTATTTGAACATCAACACTTTTCGTTTTGAGGGGTGGTTTGTACAAAGTGTTGTTTGAACATCAACACTTTTTGTTTTGAGGGTGTTTCTTGGACAATTTTTACACAAAAAATTGGTTTTCACCACCATTTTTAAAACATATTGAAAACGCTAGAAAAAAAAGGTGTTATTCTAGCATCAACACTTTTCGTTTTTAGCACTGTTTTTGATCTTTTTACGGTGTTTTTTGTCCAAAGTTCCTATTTTGAGTTTATAGTTCCCATTTCAAAGTTTACACTATTGAATGATGAGAAAAGGAAGAAGAAGAAATATCACTAGAGTATGGATAGGGTGGTTCAAGAGGCTCTTCTCTTCCACCTTCATGATTTCTGAGGCATGATCTTCTGGTTATTTCTTCTAAGGATTGATTGTCTTCTCATATTCTACAAACAACTTGTTAACATGAAGAAGATCTTGTGATAATTTAGCTTTTTCTCCATTTGAGCTTCCTCATCTATCATGTTCTGTCTTTGCGTTACACGCCCCACCTTGGGATAAAAGGATTTGGGCTTCCTCATCTGTCATGTTTTGTCATTGTGTTGCACACCCCACCTCAGGATAAAAGGATTTGAGTTTCCTTTCTCCTCTTTGGAGCTAGTTCCTACTTAGCATTCACTCATGCAACTCATATCAAGAAGACCTACTTTGATGCCAAACTTGATCCATATATTTTACTTCAAGAATGCATAAAAATTTACATTTAAAAGAGCATGAAGCCAAGTAACATAAACAAATGAAAGAAACGGAAATCAAAAGTAACGATGATATCAAAGGCCCAAGTTAATTCGATAATGGAGTTCGCGCAATGTGGGCTACCTCAACGGGGCTCGCTCAATGTGGGGAGGCCTTTTCATTAAATTGTATCACAAATAAATTACAAGAAATTAAAAATTGACACCTTATACCTCCACGTCCGAGGATGGCTTCAAAATTTAGAACTATGTTAGAGAAGAAAGCTACATGGTTGGATTCTTGGTAAAAAATCGTAGAAAATGACTATAAAGTTGACCGCTTTCTGGCAATAACACTTCTGGACCCCAAAGGAATATTCTTGACATCAAAATGATACCCCTATGTAACGGTTCCACTCTTAGAACTCGAACCCGATGTCCGGGTTCTGCTCTCTTGGTTATGTTCACCATTCCATTGGTCATATCTTCGCTCTCGACCTCCCCCCTCATTAACCAAATGGAAATGGTTTATGTATTGTGGGTCACGCGCAACTTCCAACCAAAGCCCAACAGCTTGTTGGCTCGCAGAATTAAAATAAAACTTTTTGTTATGGAGGTCCCCGAGTACAATTCATGAGACCCACATTGAGACCCACATTATGGTGGAACCATTGTTATAATTGGCACGTACTTGGTGTTTCATTTGAGGATGCCTGTTTTAGTGGGTCGGCCCACCAAGCTGGCCCACTTGGCTAGGCAGGATAAAACCCCACCGGCCTCCCAATATATAAAATCATTGCACGGTGGTCGAGTGGCATCTGAGCCACCCGCGAAATAATATGTGTAATATCGATGGTGGGTGGCTGGGTTGGTGGATTGCCACAAATTTTTTAATATTTTTTCGTATATATAAAAGAAATTGGTTTAAAAACCTATTGGTCAAATTTGCGGTCACCAGTCAAATTAAAGAGGTGATAAATTCCCCTATTCTAGACTTCAGAATCCATGCACTGATTAGTTCCAAATTTTTTCCTCGTTAGTGGATACGAGTGGGCCTAGGTTAAGCAAAACTTGTACATGCCATAACATTCTCATATGAACTCAGATTGAGGTGTCGTTCGTGCCATTAGAAAACTTGCAATGAGATATTCAATCTAATCTTATTTCCACTTATATCTAGTGAATTTTATTTTTTATCTTATAAAAAGCCATTTTTGAATTCTAATAATTTCTGCATGCACCTTGATGAGTTTTCATCATAATTCAAACAACATTAAACTTAATTCCTTGGTGATGATGATTTTCTGCAATAGCTATCTTCACTATGGTTGACATTGATGTTCAAGTTGAGTATGGTTGACCATACTATCTATAACCAACCATAGTCAACCATAGGTGATATGTGTTAATGTATATATTAATATATAATTAATATGTTATCAATGTGTTAATATGTAAATTTATTTATTATTCAATGTCTTCGCAATTAGATTAATGTGTTTGTAATATGTAGATTAATGTATTATTAATATCCATGATTATTGGTTTTCCCACATTCTAAGATCCTGTTTGGTAATATCAGGCATCTATGCATCTAACCTTTCCTTTCATCTTGTTTTATATTGAAATTTAGTTTCTTTCTTTCATTATTTCTGTTTCACAACCTTTTGAAAATATATATTAACTATTGAACCTAGGTCAAACTATTGAACCAAGGTCAACCAGGTAAATCTAGTAAACCTAGTAGACATAGGTAAATCTAGTAAGCCTAGTAAATCTAGTAAACCTTTGTCAACTATACCCATCCATAGGTGGAATGTTTTAATGTATAAATTAATATATAATTAATATGTTATTAATGTATTTCTATTTAAATTTATGTATTATTAATGACTTGGAAATGTGTTAATGTGTATTGTAGTGTGTAGATGAATGTATTATTAATATTCATAATTATTAATTTTTCCACATGCTAAGATGTTTATTAAAAGGATGCATGGTTATGCATGTAACGTTTTCTTTTTTTCTTGTTATATATTCAAAATTGTTTTCTTTCCATAATGTTACATACTTCATGACCTCTTCACAATATATATTTACATAAATACGGATTATGTTTGACATTTTCATTATCTCTTACATTAATTGTTTTTATTTCACAAAGGATTTAACAAAAAATTGTTTTTATTTCACGAAGGATTTAACAGAAAAAAAATGTTGATGTTCACCCTAATGAAAATTAGATTACTCTAACCAACAATTCAGATATATTAAAAAAATGAATATTATTACTTCATACTAATAATAATCACTATAAACTCTTTTCAAATAAAAAATAGTTTGACTTCTTTACCTTATAATAATGTACCTTTTAAGTCTTTATTTATAATTATATAACTTTTAATAATTATTGAATCATATATCTAAGTGATTAAGTAAGTTATATTATCAAAGTATGTTTGTTAATGTTATATAAACATTATTAAGTGATTATTATGTTACTATGATTTACAATGGTTACTATAGTTGTCTCATTGAAAATAAGTCAACTTAGTTAATTATGGTTGACCATGGTTGATTTAAGAAACATAGGTCAATTTATTAAACATGGTTTAGATTGTGGTGACATTCATTTTTTGTTAAATTGGAATGTTATTTGTTGCCAATCACATCGAGACAACATTTTTTATTTGTTATTATTCACATTTTTTTGTTGTTTGTCACATTTCAATATTGTTACATTGCAATGTGGTTTGTTGACTGTCACATTATGACATTATTTGTTGTTCATCATTTTTCAATTTAATTTCTTGTTCTTGAAATTACAACATTGTTTAATTCCCATCAAATTGCAACATCATATTTTTCCGAGGAATTATCTTTACATATTCACCCAAAGGGATCACATTTTTTTTGCTTATTACCATATCCTAACCCTAAGTTTGTCGAGGATAATTTTCCCTGTGACCTCCCAATAATGAAGTGCTTTAGCAATGGAAACTCAACAAATTGAGCTAACCGTCTAGGCTAAAATTGTGGTATCATTGTTGTATCCAATTCTGTCTTTCTTGTGGTTCATCATAATGAGAACAATATTCTAATTAATTCCAATGTTCTATATGGTTGAAATTGATGTTCATGTTGACTATGGTTGAGCATGTTGACCATAGCTAACCATATACAACCATAGGTGGCATGTGTTAATATATAGCTAATATGTTATCAATGTGTTGATATCTATATTAATGCATTATCTTATGCATTAATGTCTTGGAAACTAGATTAATGTGTATGTAATTTGTAGATCAATACATTACTAATATCCATGATTATTGGATTTTTAAGATTATAAGATGTTTGGTAAAATTATGTATGGTTATGTATCTAATCCTTTCTTTTTGTTCTAGTTCTATATTGTAAATTGTTTTGTTTCCTTAATGTTATCTATTTCATAAATATCACTACCAAACCTAGGTCAAACTATTGAATTGAGGTCAACCTAGTAAACCTAGGTTAACATAGTTAATCTAGGTTGACCTACTAAATCTAGTAAATGTAGGTCAACTTAGTAAACTCAGTAAACCTTATAAACCTAACAAAGTTAGGTTAGCCTAGTAAATCTAATAAACCTATGTCAACATAATTTAGTATTGTTGGGCATGGTTGACGTATTAAACGTAGCTCATTCGTAGTCAATCATAGGTTACATTAACATATAGATTAATGTATAGTTAGTATATTATCAATGCATTTGCGTATAAATTTATGTAATGTCTTGGCAATGTGTTAATGTGTAGGGTAATGTATAGATTAATGTATTATTAATATCCACGATGATTGGTTTTTAAACATTTTGAGAATTTTTTTTGCAAAAGAATGCATGATTATGCATCTAACCATTTCCTTTTGCTCTTGTTTAAAATTGAAATTTGTTTTCTTTCCTTAATGTTATCTATTTCATGAGTTTTTCACAATATATATTTACATAAATATTGGGTCATTTATTTTACATTTTCATTGTCTTTTACATAAAGTGTTTTTGTTTGAGAGAGGTTTGAGTAAACAAAAAATTGGAGAGCACCCTCACAATAATTAGATTAGTCTAAGAAAAATTTGAACAGATCAATGAGTTGAAAACTATATTTTCATACCCATTAAATTATTATAATATTTGTTAAAATTAAAAGTATTTTTACTTCTTCACCTTATAACAATGTACCTTTTATATCTTCATTGATAAGTGTTATATAATTGTTAATAATTATTCAATGTTAATAATTATTCAATTATATATAAGATATAAAGTAAGCTATATTATTAAAGTCTGTGACTAGTGTCATATATAGTTTATTGAGTTATTATTATGTTACGATGGTAGAAAATTGTTGACTATGGTTGGCCCAATGAACTATGCCCAACCTAGTTAACTATGGTTGCCCATACTTGACCTAGTAAACATAGGTTAATCTTGAAAACCTAGCTCAGGTTGTGAGAAAATGTAATGTTTTTCTAATTGCAATGTCATTTGTTTTTAATCACATTGTTACATAATTTATTCTCTATTTCTTTGAAATGTATTTTGTTGTTTATCATGTTTCAACGTTTTGACATTGCAACATGGTTTGTTGATTATCACATTATGCCATTGTTTGTTTCTCATCATGTTGGGATGTCATTTATTGTTCGCAAAACTACAACATTGTTTCATGTTCACCAAATTGTGACATCAATATTTTTTCCATTCTTTACAGTTCTTTTGGTTTGTCACGTTTTCAGATTGTTTGTTGTTTGTCAGATTATGCCATTGTATGTTGTTCATCACATTGTGACATTGGTTATCGTTCACCACAAAGCATATAATATTAAAGTTAGTCCGATGGTGATTATGGTTTTGTGTGGCACCCATATTCACTATGGTTGACATTGATGTTCATACTAACAATGGTTGATGATATTAAGCATCGATAACTGTAATCAAGCACATGTGACATGTGTTAATATATATGTTAATGTATAGTTAATATGTTGTAAATATGTTGATGTGTAAAATTTATGTATTATAAATACCTTGGTAAATTAACTTAATGTGTATGGTAATATGTAGATTAATGTGTTATTAATATGCATGATTATTACCTTTTCCACATTCTAAGATACGGTTTGGTAAAATGATGTGTAGTTATTTATCTAACCCTTGCTTTTTTGTCTCATTTTAGATTGAAAATTGTTTCCTTAATGTTATCTATTTCATGACATTTTTATAATATATATATTCTATTGATCCTAGTTCAACCTATTGAATTGAGGTGAATTTGCTAGATCTAGTGAACCTAGTAAACTTAGGTCAATCGAATATAGTAAAACCAGTAAGCCTAATATACCTGTTGTGCCATACAACAACCCCCCATTTCATACCATTACTATTCCAAAACTATAATGTGAAATGGGTCCCTTTTTAATTTTTGTTTTAAATTGGTATCAATTTAAAGTTCTATTTCAAAAAGGCCCGAATAAAAGAAAACATTATTAAAATGCCTTTTCAATAAAACCAATCAAAAAACCCCGACGAAAAACGACTTATCTTTATCATTTGCGATAAAGCGATGGCAAGATCGCATATCGCAATGACAAAGAGAGCACAACTTAAGGGACATCTTGATTTTTGCCGATGCGAAATCGCTATCGGATATCGGCAACGCATAAAGTAACACAATTAAACAACCCCTTGTTCCGATGCGGTGTTAAATCGGCAATCGGCAATCAGCGATAATGTTTAAGGCAAATAAGCTTTCTCTTGTTCCGATGCGATGCGATATCGCTATTGGTGATCGGCGACTCACCATGCCCTCATTCTAAACGGCCCTACTCGCTACTCCCAACGCGATGCGATATCACTATTAGCGATCGGGGATTCCAAATGAAACCAAAGCAATAACTTAGGATTTCCCCAATGCCCGATTGCGAAAAGGTTAAAAAGCGCAGTTTTCAAAGTAAAAATCATAAAGGCAGTTTAATATGATTTATTCGTAATTAAGGCAATATCTTTTGAAAAGCCGCTCATCCGCGTTCAACCTTCAAATCACCCAAAGCATGCTTCAAATAAATCATTCGGCCATTAACCAAAGCGACTGGTATCAATGAGATTGGCAGGTCTTAACGGCCATTTAATGAAAACAACAAGCTTGCGATCTATTCATAGATTTGATCCGAAATTCGTCTTAAGTCAATTGATCGCTATGAATGCATCCAGATATATATACCTCACTCTATTCAATTCGTGTTATTATTGCCTGTGTTACGCCTATCTTTCGCTCTGTACAAGATTCTTACACAGAGACAGAATGGAGTGGAATGGGAAAGAAGTCCAAAAAGACTACAATGCCTACTGCTTCGCCAGCCACAGGGCAAGCTGTTGTTGATTCAAGCGGTAAGAAGAAAGGGCTTATATCAGATACGACATGCTTGGGACTTACCAGGGCCACTTGGCAAGGAACATATAATTTGATTGAAGCCGAAGAGCCGAAGGTGACCGGGATAGAAGTCTCATGCGATAGTACCAGCAAATCTGAGGCCAATTTAAAAGACTTGGCCAACTCCTTTCTGCACAGAATAGCGGCCTGGGAGCAAATTCTCCCATATACGGATGTGGTAAGGTGGGCAATCCAAGAGATCCCAATTACCAACAGAATGTTTACCACTAGAGATGGGAGGATTTTCAGTTCTTTTCGAGCCGCAGATCTAAGGAAAATGTATCACCTACCGCCAGAAGAGAAAAAATATAATACGACATTTCTGGAGAAATTCCGAGCGAAGAACGAGACCGAGTCCGAACCAATTCGAGGCTGGAGACAAAATCCAACAAAACACAAACATGAATCCTCGGGTAAGTACTCAGTCGACTCCCTATGTTCTCCTTACTGCTATGCTGGAATTATGTTGTGTAGGCTATGGGGATTGCATGACTCCGCCAATTTTACCATAGAAATGGTCCCATTAATGGAGGCGGGATGGAGTGGCGAGATTATGGATTGGGCGGATATATTATCCAACAAGTTAGCCAAGGCCATTCTCGATTTCAGTTTTAACTCTCGCGTCACAGAGAGGTTGATTCCGCCATTTTATTACAGCACCTATGTGTTGGATGTATTATGTTTTAATTCTGAGTTTCATGTGCTCGGATGGAGGTGTACGTCGCAAGACCCCACACCCATTCACATATATCATCAAAAGTTGTTGAAGACCAACTATAAGCACCACTTTTATCAAATCTGCAATGATTTTATGTTGCCAATTCATTACTCCATTTTTGATAAGCCTGCCCCGAAGATTTCTGAACAAGCAGGGGTAGATTTAACTGCAGTAGCAAGTTGGTTTGGAGAGGAGAAATTCACCTACATCAGAGTTTTTGGTAGTCAAGCCAGGCCCCATGTGCTTCCACTTTACATCCCTGATAAGTTACTTGCTAGGGAAGTAGCTTATCAAATCAATGCGGATGGGGTTACTCAGACCTTGAAGAAAGCAAAAAAGCATGTTTGGCCCTCTTTTCCCTTACGAATTGGAATTTATACCCTGCATGATATCAAACATGCAGAGAAGGAAGCTGGGAAGATAAATTCGCTCACTCTGGCTACTCTACCAAGCAGGCAATATGATCCAAGGAAAATCGCTTAGAATGCGCTCGACCAGGCCAAATTGGCCAAGGTCGAGCACAAAGAGGACATATTCGAGGATTTGTTTGCATCGGCCGAATCGCTGTATCAAGTTAAGTCGCTTGCCAGAAATGTATACAACGATGAAGGGCTAGCCGAATTTAACAGAATTAGAGAACAGAGGTTGCAAACTCTGCCTCTAGACCTGTTAGCGACTGTTCCGACAACGACAAAATCAAGTGAGCCTGAGCAGCAAAGCAATACACCACCTCCTACTCCATAAAAGCAGCAGGAGGAAGTTCATAATCAGAGGCAGGAAGAAACCCATGAAAATGTGCAGTGACAGGAAGAAACCCAGGCGAAAGCCCAAGAAGGGAGCAGCTCTAAAATTAATAATGATACACTAGTTGATCCGAATTTTCTCCAGCAATGGCAGCAATTCAATTCAATCATCGGCAACCTAGAGTGCTCAAGAGATGATGAGGTTTCTAAAGAAAGCGACACGCAGGAAGCGACATCGAAACCGGTTTCGGGCGAAACCAGCGACCTACCCAAATCAAAAGAAACATAGATAATTCCTAAAGATCCATCGGGCGAAATCATTTTGCAAATTGAAGAGATTCCCCCTTTGGATGTATTTTATAGCCCTAAGCATAAAGCTGTTGTAAAGCAACAGAGAAAAAGGAGAAGGGCTGATCAACCTTCTCTATTCCCTGAATTAACAGTGACGGGCAATGTTGTGTGGAAAGAGGAATTCGACCCCTTCGATGACTTAACCAAGCTATCGCAATACGCTGGAGCATATTCGGTGGCGACCATTGATAAAGCATCGAAGGTAAGCAGTTTATTGAAAATGAAGGATCAAGACATCTCTTCGCTACAGGCGCAATTATCGGAAGTTTAGCAGAAAGTAGAGCAGGCGGAGCAGGAATTGCTAGTGTAGTAGCAGAACAATTATCAGGTGACCAAGCAATTACAAGAGGAGAAACAAAGGATTGATGAGGGCGCAATCCAAAGACAAAAGGAACTATCGGCAGCATTGGAGCAATTAAGAATATCGACTGAGGGAACGATGAAATCAAAAGATGAGCAAATCGCTCAATTGTCCACTCAAATTAAGCAAATGAAAAAGCTCCCTCAGGTCAATTAACAGCGACAAAGATGTTGGAGCATTCATGCTACCCGGAGCTAGAGAAAAATGGAAGATTAATCGCGGGAATCAACAGTTTAACATGGGATGCTTATTGGTTCTTCTTAGTGAAGCCATACAGCCAAAGAGCCACCTTAAAATGCCTCACAGATGCTGTTGGGTATATCATACCCGACATTGAAGATGCCACCTTTGCTGCCTAATTCAGCTTGCGCCTCAACAGACCGCCAGAAGTGGAGCCGATGCTTGTGATAAGCCAGCTCAGGTTTAAAGGCAAACAACCTGAGTCATGATTCACATCGCCGACTGCCAGATCGCCCCAAGGAAATAGATCACATTTACTGATGCCAATTTAGTAGGATTTTGTTTCATAAATTTTTTAACTTAGTAGTATTTATAGACCCTCTCATGCATTTAGAAAGGGTCGTAAAGTTTTGTATATGACTTAAACCCTGAAGTTGCACTATTGTACTTCAGGGATATTCTTTTATGAAACTGGACCAATTATTTTGAATTTAATGAGGAAGGTTTTAATGCAAATGTGCACTATTGTCTTTGTTTAAAAGCATTTCTGTATTGAAGAAGGAATTTTGAATAGCGATTGATATTTCGGATTGATCGGCACCTCACATAGTACTATTATCTGCGTCTGTACTCATTCCTGTTATATGAATTGTTGTTTAAATCGCTCTTGCTATTATCGCTTATATATATATGTTCTTTTCAAAGCATCCTTTATGCATTCCACTATTGGTTGTCTATAGCATGCTTCTCTTTCAATCGTATATATGTATCGATGATATAAACAGTGAATGCAGTAATTTGTATTTATCGCTTCATTGTGACTATTCATATGAAGTAATCTTTGAATGATTGAATATCTCATATTTATTTTACGGAGTCATCTATATGCCTATTAGATAGATGAAGGTTATTTAACGCTGCATTCCGAATGAATAAGTTGTTCCTGGGATTACTATTAGTTTCCCTATTTTTTTCAATAGAATAAGATAGTCACCTATCACCAAAAGAAAACTATTCATCACCCATCCATCCCTTTTATTTATTATCGGGAAACTGGTCCCGTTATCTCCAGCTGGAGCCACCATCCCAAACGGAGAAGGAGCTATACTAAGGTCCGGACTGGGTGGTTATCCCCCAATGTTGTTGCAGCGATTTTCGACGCCTCAACATTTCTGGCGCTAGAAGGAGGGTCATCCGCTATGAATGGCGACTAAGCCAACACCTACAAACCATTCAAAGAGTAATTCACCCTCCACCTCCCCTCGGACATCTCATTCGCATTCTGAATCTCCAGTATCCAGACAAGACGAAGAAGAATCAACCACTACTGGTCAATTACATCATACTTCAAAACACTTAAGTCTGGAGTCCCCTGAAGTTCAATCCATCATCCAGAAACTTCAAGGCTTCTCAATTTTTCCTCCTAGATCTGAAGTATCACAAGGCAGTCAGACTTCCCAATTTCGCTTACCCCCTCACCTTACCAGACTCCAAAGCGAAAAGCTAGGTATTGAACCACCCGAGTTTCCTTTACCCGAAAGGAAAAGGATTAAAAAGACCGCTGAAGGTTCTGGTAGCGAAACCTTTTCTCCATCATCTTCCATTTCATCATCACCTGTGCGAAGTCAAACACCCACTTCACCAATACATATCATTGTTCACCAAGGGAATCCATCTCAAACATCGCAATCTTTTCAGTCTGTACTTCCACCTCCCCCTCAAGCACCTGGAACACCACAAGCAATCATTGGTAATCCTAAAATGGCCCAAAGACCATGGAGAAGTCCTGGTGCAGTCACTATGCCTGCACCTTTGCATCCTTTACCCGATTACCCCGAAAAATGGCTACCCAAGTTCAATCCAGATGTTGGAACTTCGGCAGAAGAACATATAAAATTTTTTATGTTGTCAGTCAATCTAAAGGGAGTCACTGAAGAAGATGTGGTAGTAAGATTGTTTCCCTATTCACTGCAAGGATCTGCAAGGTCTTGGTATTTTTCCTTGCCCTCTGGATCCATCACAAGTTGCAATATCTTCCAGGAACAATTTCTCACCAAATACGGCGATGACAGAGCCTTAGCTACACTTTTCCATGACCTTTCCAATTTAAGGATCGAGTCAAGAGAACCCATTAAGGAGTTCAACTCCTGATTCAACAAACTCTTCAACAAAATCCCCACTAATGATAAGCCAAGCGAACAAGTTAGAAGCGAGTGGTATATCACTGCTTTGCCTTCGAACATAGCCATATTTGTCGATAGAGCTAAATAGCCTACATTGGCCGAAAACATGAAGGAAGCACTTGCTGTGGAAAAAAGTGTAATCGCCTTAGAAACGAAAACTGCCTTCGAAGAACGAAAATCTAAAAAAGTGTCCTTTAAAGATGACTCGAAGAAAAATATCACTAAAGATCCATACAACATGGAGGGCCTTCAGAAAGTCCTTAAAACCATGTCGAACGAAATGGTTGAGATCAAGAAACAAGTATCAGAATACTCAACAAAGAAACCATATAGGAATTTCAAGAAACCCGAGTCCAAGCCTCCAAATGTCATATCATACACAGACTCGGATGCTGAGGAAGAAGAAGAGGAAGAAACGGTTACACCATCTGAAGAAGAAGAAGAGGAAGTAGTTGAATGTCACGGGATGTGGGACTTTATACTCCCTAATTCCGATACTGACGCTGAATAAGAAGCCTTTCTTGTCACTACAAGGAGTAAAGGTACTCCCGAACCTGTTCAAGCTAATCCAAAGAAAAGGAGTGCTGGAACCAATACTGCAAAGGAAAAGGTACCCGTTAGGAAGCCAGCCACGACAGTATCTAACAATCAGCCATCATCCTCCACTACACCTTCGTGATCTAAGACATTGGTAGTTTCTGATTCGATGGATTATAATATTGTCGATGACATGAAGAAAACTAAGGCAAACATCACCATGTTTGAACTTAGTAAATTAAAACATCAGCATAAATTACTACTCAAAGAACTTAACGTTGTTCCTTCTTCACCCCTTCCCACCACTAAAGCTGCAAGCGACTCAGGACAACCCCCTTCTGGTAGAGTTGAGGCAACTGACACAATTCTGATTGGAGATAGATCAAACTCCCATACCCCTCCTTTCCTCTTAACTTATGAAATTTACAATCGAAATCTACACAACTGCTTAATTGATTATGGGGCATCCTCGAATATAATGCCTGCTTCAGTTTGCTCCAAACTGAATATAGAACCCCATAAGTCTTCTATTCACATTGTGCAGTTAGATAGAACTAAAGCTCAAGTTCTAGGGGAAATAAACTCTGTAACGATCAGGTTATCAGCGGATCCAAGAATAGTCCAAAGGATTGATATTCTAGTCATCGATATACCTGAATTCTATGGGTTGATTTTAAGAAGGGATTGGTCAGAAAAACTCCATGGGTATATCTCCACCGATTGGTCCCATATGTGGCTCCCCTATAAGGGTAAGCCCAATCAAATAAGGATTGATCGAGAGAAACACATGACCCACACTGTTACAGAATTTGAACAAGAAAATCAACCAGTCGTGTTCAACAACAATATCCTAGGAAATTATTCTTCCGAGTCATTTTTCGGCAATTATATTGCCCAGCCATCCCCTTTCTCAGTCAACAATTTCGCATCACAAATTGAAAACTTTTCACAGACCGAAAGGTCTAAATGTGTTAATGTTACTGATAATGTTGTAACAAAAACTGTAGATAATTCATTATTTTGGTCTTTATATTTTGATGGATCTAAGTCCAACGAAGGATCAGGAGCAGGATGCATTTTGGTCAGCCCGCAAGGAGAAAAAACAATGCTGTCCTGTAGATTAGAGTTTGAATGCACCAATAACACAGCCAAGTACGAAGCGCTAGTCCAAGGACTATACAAAGTGATCGGCCTCAAAGTTCAATAATTAAAGGTCTTTGGCGACTCTGAGATTATTGTTAAACAGGTAAGGAATACAATTCATTGTCTTTCGAACCATCTCAAGCATTATCAATCGCTGGTACAAGAGCTAACATCCCATTTTTTAGCATTCAATATTTCTTCCATTCCCAGGTCACAAAATTCGGCAGCCGACTTGCTAGCCAATGTCGCTTCCAAGCTGCTCCCTTCCGAAGACTATAATCCAGATAGGTTTTCAGTAGAATTACTTTTTAGGCCATCCATTCCTGACAATGGAACCAATTGGAGAGTGTTTAACCACGATGATGACATTTTACAATTTCTGACCTCTGAAAAATCCTATGACAATCAAATCATTGAGGAAGACGAGCATGATACTCAAATGCAAGGTAAACATGAGGAAAACTCAATCCCTAAGCGCGTAGTGAAGCTTGAAGACCTTTACGATATTAAATACAGGTTCAAACCTGTATCTAATACAAAGCTTCAGAGCTCTACCTTAAGGTTTGAATTAATAAACCTTGGCACCGAACAAAATCCTCAAAACATTCATTTAGGATTGGGACTTTCCATAGGGGAAAAGGAAGCATTCATTAGTCTATTACGAAAGAATAAACATGTTTTCGCTTGGAAATATGATACATCTATTATTCAGCACACTATCCCAATGCTTCCCGAACAGAAACCAGTTCAACAAAAGCTGAGAAAAATACATCCAAACTTAGAGGGTCAAATAAAATCAGAACTCAATAAACTCTTGAAAGCTAAGATTATTTTTCTTGTATGACACTCAAACTGGGTCTCCAATATGGTACCAGTCAGAAAGAAAAATGGCAACATAAGGATTTGTATTGATTTCAGAAATTTAAATAAGGCTAGTCTAAAAGATAATTTCCCATTACCCACTATGGAGCAGATACTCCAATCAGTGGCAGGCTCAGAATTAATGTCCTTCTTGGACGGGTTTTCAGGGTATAACCAAATTTTGGTCCACCTCGATGACCGACTCAAAACCACATTCAGAACAAAGTGGGGAACATATGCTTATCAGAAAATTCCTTTCGGACTTATTAATGCAGGAGCCACTTTTCAAAGAGCAATGGATATCGCTTTCAAAGGGTTAATTAATAGAACAGTAGTCATCTATTTAGATGACATTACTGTATTTTCTAAAGAGAGATCCAACCACTTACATGATTTGAACCAAATCTTTCAGCGCTGTAAGAAATATGGTCTTTCTCTAAACCCTAATAAATCCCTTTTCACTCTTGATTAAGGTAAGCTCCTAGGCTTTATTGTTTCTAAAGAAGGCATCTATATCAATTCGGATAGGATTAAAGAAATCTCTGAAATCCCTTTTCTTCACAATACAAAATCCATGCAGTCATTTTTAGGCCAAATCAATTTTGTCAAAAGATTCGTTCCAGACTTTTCTCAGATTATTTTACCACTTCAAACTATGATTAAGAAAAATTCATTCTTTAAATGGGGATCACCAGAAAAGGAAGCGTTTGAATTAATCAAACAATCAATAATCAATGCCCCCGCTCTAAATACTCCAAATTTTTCTAATCATTTTACATTGTATACCATCGCATCCGATTGCTCTTATGCTGCAGTACTTACCCAGATCAACAATCACAATTTGGAAGCACCTATTTCATTCTATAGTTCAAATCTTCAAGGTGCAGAACTAAACTACTCCGAAGTAGAAAAACAAGCCTTTGTTGTATATAAAGCAGTTAAACATTACAGACCCTTCCTTTTAAAAGCCCATACGAAGGTTATAGTTCCTTTCTCCTCAGTTAGGAAACTATTAATCCAAAGAGAATTGGGAGAAAAAAGGGCAAATTGGGTAACAGCACTTCAAGAATATGACCTAGAGATCAAACCAGCAAAGATTGTTAGAGGCCAAGGTTTTTGCAGGTTATTGGCAAGAACATCCAACATTCCAGAATCAAGCGATACAGATCAATCTGAGACAATCAACCAGATAAGTATCATTGACTCTGAATCACAGTATGTTGATTTAATATTTTATTTGAAAAATGGATATGCACCTCCCAACCTATCCTACAAAAACAAAAGGGCCATAAGATTGAAAGCAAAAAATTTTACCATTATTGATGATGTGCATTTTAGGCAAAATTATGATTCAGTTTTATTAAGCTGCCTTGAAAAACCTGAAGCACAAAAGGTTTTGCAGGAATTACATGATGGATCAGCATGAGGCCACTTCGGAGCTGATACCACAGCTCACAAAGTCATCCATGCTGGATATTATTGGCCCACCCTATTTAGAGATGCTCATGAATATGTAAGGAAATGTCGAAATTGCCAAACTTCAAGTGGAAGACAAAGGAAACCAGCCTTCCCTCTGCAACCGGTCAACATTGAACAACCATTTGAGAAATGGGGATTGGACATTATCGGAGAGATTACCCCAAATTCTTCCAAACATCATAAGTATATCCTTATTGCTACTGATTACTTTACCAATTGGGTTGAAGCGATTCCTTTAAATACAACAAATTCTGAAGCCATTATTGAATTTATAGACCAATTCATCATTACCAGGTTTGGTGTCCCGAATGCTCTTGTTTTCAATAATGCATCTTACTTTTCAGGCAATGCTATGTTTGATTTCGCAATCAAAAGAGGATTCAAACTCAAATATTCTGCTAACTATTATTCTCAGGGAAATGGTTTGGCCGAATCTACAAACAAAAATCTTATTAAAATTATCAAGCGAACTATTGAACAGAATCATAAGAACTGGCACAAATCTTTAATATTTGCATTATGGGCTGACAGGATAACGCAAAAAGCTTCTATAGGTTCTTCCCCATTTAAACTTGTTTATGGAAAAGAAGCAGTACTACCAACAAATCTCATCCTTCCTTCTCTAGCCCTAGTTCAATTTATTGAAGAAACCCCTTCTTCTTCTTTATAGCTTAGACATGACCAAATTCTAAAATTAGAAGAAGAAAGAGTAAAGGCCAAAATCATTCATGCGAAACATCAGCAGATCATCAAGTCATCATTTGATTCAATTTCATCTGGTTCCAAATGATTTCAAGTTGGTGATTTAGTCCTGAAATGGGACAAAGCCCATGAAGATAAGGGGAAACACACCAAGTTTCAAAAGATGTGGCTTGGACCATTTCAGATCTATGAAAAGATAGGCCATTCGACCTTCATACTACAAGATTTATCAGGGTTGAGAGATTCTCTCCCTGTTAATGGTCTTATCTTAAAGAAATTCTTCAATTAAGGAGGTAACCCCTTCTCCTTTAAATAGCATTTTTGTAGTTTGTAGCAGCATTAGAAAATAAAACTGTAAGGTATCTTCTATTTGACCTTTGCTGTATTCAAAGAGTTTCTCAAAACAAGTAGTGTGATATTTTCTTTTAAATAAATAGAAGTATTAATCAAAAGAAATGATTTCTAGGAAATTAGATATAATTGCATTCTGAAATTACACTACAATCCTAGTGAACCCCTCTCGAAGTTTATAAATATTGTATATCTTTTTAGATTTTTCAAATTGGTCACAAGAAGGTTATCAATATCAAAATAGAAGCTAATCCAATTTCAGCATCTCCAACTCTTACCTTGTCATCCATCTTCTCTCAAGGAGGAAATTGTCTATCCCACTTACTCAAGTTTGTGATTACTCAGAATGTAATTCCAAGAATATTAGATGTAAAAGATAAGAGGTCTTATTACAAGCCTGCTTACCATGTTCATAGGGAAATAGTTTAGCCGAAATTACCAATACTGCATACCAAAACAGGGTAATGGCTTCAATTGTAAGACAAGGGGTCTCATCACGAGCCAGCTTGTTCGGTTAGATTACTACCAGTGAATGGCATTGTCACTTAACTAGCCACCACACCAGGGAAATGGCTTTTTATCTTGCAAAATAGCAGAAAAAGAAAAGAAATACAAAATGGGGAAAACATATTTTGAATTCATTCTGATAATCATGCTCTAAGGTGAATGGGATAATAGACAATGATATGGTTAAAAGGTATCCCTGCCGAAACTATGG